>JARRAA010011424.1:0-57465 GCA_030557295.1 Ecitodaemon sp. MM-2014 | reverse complement strand
TTATTAATATTATTGAAAACTCTAAAACACCCATCTCCCAAAATTTAATCTTCTACCAACCAACGAAAAAACCACAACGATCCGATCATATTTGTGGAAGTTACAGGGTGTTTTACTTGGAAAAACACCAAATTTATTTTAAAAAAGTAATTGGTAACTTTGGCGCCAAAATTCTGGAAGTAATTATTAATATTATTGAAAACGCTAAAACACCCATCTTCCAAAATTTAATCTTCTACCAACCAACGAAAAGACCACAACGATCCGACCATATTCGTGAAAGTTACAGGGTGTTTCACACGCTAAGCACCTATTCCGCCATAAAAAAGTAAATCCCTTCTTTGAAGTTATTTTTCGTGTAGTCAGGTCAAATACTATTTATAATCCACAAAGTCGCGAGGAAATTCGCTGCGTGCGAGCAAAACAGAGATTAGTAAATAGCGAAAGCGTGCAGTTAAATAAATAAAAATATTCCGCGCGGTTTTCCGGCGGAAATCAGCGCTCGAAGCGCCCTTTGACGTCGCGCGTTAATCATAACCTCAAAGGCGGCGCGGCCGCTAGGTGGCGCGTCTCTCGCGTCGAGACGAGTGCGAAAATATGGCGCGGAACAAAAGGCGTCCGAAAAAGTCGGGGACGCATCGAGGGGCCGCGCATTTGCCTTTTAAATTCTCGCCCAATTTCGAGCGGCGCGGAATACAAATGCGAGGCTTTCGCCGCCGCCGGATTGCGCTCGCTGCCTTAGCCGGGGAGCAACCGGCCGCTTCCTTAAGATTATAAATATTTTATTAGACGGCGTGCGGCGGCGGCGCGCGCGCGCGAATATTTCAGACTTCTCTCGGCGTGTTTTGTCGCGAAAATTAATGTTTCAGCTGAGGAGATGCGGACGAGAGACGGGAAGCGTCCATTGTCAGTTTGATTGAGACGAGACGAGAAATCGAATTGGGAATTTAGATTTAAAACACGAAACACAAAATCGCGTAGAATCATAATATTCAGATCGTGCGATTCGCGACGATCGTTTGTTTACATTCGCCGAGTCGGGTCGAGCGTTATCAGTTGTTTTCGTCTTCGCGGCGCCGCGCGCGCTCGACCTGACTGAGCGCCTTTCGTCCTTGCTCGTCCTCTGCGCTCGACGCTCGCGATCAGTCTTCGCTTGCGCGTCGCGCTGAGCGCACTCGCTCGCGCTTAAACTCGAGCCGCGCGGTGTTCAAGTGCGAGGCGACTTAAGTGACTCTCGGCGGTCTTACCAGGGGTGCGTCGTGATGTCCTTGCGGCCCTTTCGAGTAAGTGAATATTAATACGTGCAAAACTTTATGATTAACAACTCTCGCCGTAAATTTCCTCCGCATTTATATTTTTTCCTCGCACAATTTACATAATGCACCCCGGTGGGGGCGTCAGAATCAGATATAATTCTAATTAAAAACAGTATCGCCGCCGCCGCCGCCGGCGATAAATAAAGCACGAAGCGCACAAAGCGAAATCCGCTCGGAAGCTCCGCGCCGCCCCCGAAATCGCATTGATATCTCCGAATGAATAAAAAATGTCCGCGCGCATCGACGCATCACAACCGCCCCGCATTCCGTTGACAGCGCAATCCAAGAGGAGAAAACAAAAAACCAAAACAAAAAGCAAACCTAATTAAAAACGTAGGAAAAACACCAAGGAAAATTCGTTTTTTTTTTGTTTGGTTTTTGGTAGAAAGCTTTCTGACCGTTATAAGTATATTAGGGGAGGGCGTAGTAAATAAATCACGCGACCGCCGCCGATGGAATGATATGTGGCTTTTCAATCCCCGATCGCGCTCCCCGGCGCGGCGCTTTTCCTGCCAAAAACACGCACGCCGGAAACTTTTAATTGCGCTGTCCAGATAGCGCTTCCGACTTGCGGCCCGCCGCCAACTTGTGATTCAATTGGCGGCGGCGCGCAGAAACAATTCCGCGAGGGCTCGTCGCTTTTTCCGTCGCGATATCTCTAAAATTGACCGAGATATGAGCGCTCGAAGTTGCGCGCGCCGCGCCCCAGTCGAAGGCGTGGCTGGGGTGTGGCTAAACCAGCGGGGCGTGCGCCTAACATCTTCAATCGCTCATAACTCGGCGAGTTTCGGCGCTAGGAATTTCTAGTTTTCTGCAGCGGCATTTAAAATGTATGAAAATGCGTTTTCCTTGTGTTTCAGGTGGGAAGAGGCGAGAAGGTGCGATGAATAACTCTTGCGACGTGTTGACGGCGGGACATTCGAGAAGTTTTTTATTGTTTAAAAGGTAATAAATACTCGCGGGGCGCCTCGCGTTTCCGGTGGCACGTCGCCGTCGTTCCGCGCGACGTCTTCAGTCATCATTCCTTTCGTGCGGCGGGTTTTACTGCCTTTTACATCTCTCTAAACCAGTTTAGGACATGTCTGCCGGTGGAAAATGCAAAAATATTTCAGGTGCTTTATTTCAGTATGAAACGGGGAGATTTACTTTAGGGCGCTTTTGGTATTTTATAATAATGATGGAAGGCGCGCTGAATGGAAATAATTTTAGTGCAAAATTTACGCCTCCATCTTTATTAGTTTAGCAGATATGGCGGTTTGAAGTTTGGTGGTGGGGGGTAGAATAAGCCAGGTTAGAGTTTTATATTGTTTATAGTACGGTGGAAGGAGTAGGGAATGGAAATCATTTTGGTGAAAGATTCACGTCTTTATTGTTATTAGTTTAGGAGATATTGAGGTTTGAAATTGAGGGGTGGGGGTAGTAAGAGTTAGAGGTTAAGTGAGGTGTGGAAAGTATGCGGTGGGGTCATGAGTCATCGACGCACGTGCAGCGAGGGGAACTGGGCTCGAGCGTGAGTGAGGCGCGTGCCGCCTGATTGGCGCCCTCGACGCATGCGCACTAAGCCAGTGGGCGTGTCGCACAAAACTTCAAACCCTCATAACTCCCACAGTTTTTAAGCTATTCGAAAAATAAAAACTGTTCTCGCCATAAAATTAAATTCTCTACCCATTACTCGCCCAAAAACCCAAGTAATCGCGCGTTCACAAAATTAATTTTTTGTTCACACATTTTTTCCGCAACAAATGATGCGAACTTTCCTACAAATTTAATTAATATCCGCAAATAAAACACGCTGCCGCTAAATTAACCCGACGCGAGCGCTCAACAAGCGTCTGGCGTTCAATTAAAACGAAGCGGCGAAAATGATAAAACGAAATGTGTCGCGGGTAGCGAATTACATAAAGCAGCATTATTGCATTTCTTAATTAAATTTGTCTAATTTAATCTGGAAAGAAGGGGCTGGCGACGCGCGGCGCGGAAAAACGCGCGCGGACCGACGACGCAATTTCGCTAATTAAATCCCATCGACTTCGGCGGACGGCATTGACCAAATATTAAAACGCCGATACGCGCCCTGAGCGCGCGGGGGTGGATGGGATTAAAGGTCGTCGAACGAGAGATATGCGAACGCGGCGCCGAAGCGATAAAAGCGGGCGGGGCGAACGCGAAAAATTGCAAATGCGGCTTCGCGGATTTGCATATTTTCCAAAGTGCGCTTAATTCACGCACATAAGCCCGCTGCGTATATCAGGGCATGAGGGGGAGGGCGGCGGAAAATCGCCCCGCGAACGGATGTTTTAATTCAATTAAAGGACTTTCCTTTGTTATTGCGCCGCGAATCGGCACGTTTTCGAATTTTTCGGTTTTCCAGAATTCTCAAAATAATTTTTAATAAGCGAAAGTTTCGCACGTCGGGGGATTGACGAGCGCGCTCATTTTTCGGCGACCACCTTCTGGCGCAGCCTTGTATAATTGCCCCTCCGGAATCCACTTGCTTTGTCATTTTCTTCGCGCGCGAAACTTGAGCGAAGTTTAAGTGATTAGGCGGGACATTAATTCGCTTACGTTCTCTGCCTTTTTTCGCGACGGGCCGGCCTTTTTGCGCGCGCCCTCGCCACCCCTTTCGCGCCGCCCGCGAGTTGCGAAAGTTTCTTTCCCTCGTTTCGCGCCCGGAGGTAATTATATCATGCTTTTTGTTTGTTTCGTGCGCTCGGAGTTACTTTAAATTGCGGAGAATTATTTTCGCTTTCGTTCCGCGAAAAATTCGCGTTTCTATCTCTATTCGTTCGGGAGATATTGCGGTTTAAAGTATTAGTTGCAGAGATAATAGTTTGGTTAGAGTGGGGGGAGGTGCGTCATCGACGTGAGGCGACCGAGCACGAGTCAGAGTGCGCGCGTGTCGCGAACGAGGGGGACGATTGGTCCGCGCGTGACGCACGTGTCGCCAACGAGGGGACCGATTGGTGCGCGCGACGCATGCGCATTGGGCCAGTGGGCGTGCCGCTGAAAACTTTAAACCCTCATAACTCCCTCACTATCAAAGATATTGAAAAAACGAAAAAAGTTTCATGCTCAGCAACGGCGTCTCTATCCATCGATTTCGCATATACTCTGAAAACATCGCAAATAAAACGCCCCCTTTTCTATAAACATTTATTATTTAACTACAAACAAATATTTTAAGCATTTAAGTCCTCTGACCTTTGTTTCGCACGCTCATTGTGCGATAAAATATTCATATTCAGCGCGCCCTCCGCTTTATGCTCTGTCCGCGGGACTTCGCGAGTCTTCGCAGACAATGCGAGGATTATAATCACAATGGGCCGTAAATTACGGGACGATCTCGAGGCGAGCGCAAAGCCCAAACAGGAAAACCAACAAATTGTAAACAATTAACGCCGCGCAGTCAATTAATAAAGTCGACGACTTTGCGTTCGCGACGTCGCCTCGAAAAGCGTTTCTTTTCGGCTAATCTAATTTTCGTATAAGTAATCGTAAATCGCGTTGGCTTCCTCGTCGGTGCCATCCTCGGCAGCGCCGCGATTGACTAGAATCACCAAGTAACTCAAAATTGTGCCCAACACCTAAAAACATCGAATTTTCACCAGTGACGAACGAAACTTTCTCAAATTATTGACTTACGTTCAAGTAGATCCTCCTAGTGAGACAGAACAATGAGCACGGATAGAAGGGCGTCGTCGACGTTTGCATTAAATACGTCGAAAAGGTTTTTAACTAAAAATATGGAAAATTGAATAAGACATGAAACTGTGTAGAAAATTTCAGGTTTGTAGCTCTATTAGTTTAGAAGTTATGAGCGTTAAAAGTTGCGCTTGACAGCGGAGGGCGTGGCGCGCGCGGCGCATGCGTGCTGGAGCAAGTGGGCGTGCCGCTCGGAACTTTAAACCCTTATAACTTCTCTCCTAATTAAGATATTTGAAAAATTCAAACGACAATCGTTTTCTTGTCCCTGGCCCTTCCTAAAACTCAGATAATTTTGTGATAATTACCAATTTACCTGTTTTGACGTGGGTTTATCCTCATTTAAAGTAACAAGTTTCGAAACTCTTGGTCGTAAAGAAGCCAGCTACAAAAGAAATGCAAAAAGTAATTAAATATTCGAATTATTATTAGATTAACTGCAACTGTACGTGTTTATTGACTGAATCCGCCGCTTCGATGATCATTATCAATCTTAGCGTGTGGAAAACGATCCAGAGAATTTCCATGGTCCAGACCCCTACGGGATCGGGTGTTGTCAACTCGAAAACCAGGTAGTACGCAGAGACCAGTGTGTTGATAATAGCGTTAAACATCAACAACTAAAAATACAAGTGGAATTAATAATCCTGGCGAAAGAACAAAGTTTCTATGTTTTTTAGTTTTGGAGATATGAGAGTTTAAAGTTTTAGTGCTGCGATAAGTAGTGGGGGGTGAGCAAAGCGGTGAGTCATCGGCGCACGTGCAGTGAAGTGATGCGATTGGCGATCGTGGCGCATGCGCTCTGAACAAGTGGGCGTGGCGCTCAAAAGTTTAAGCCTTCATAACTTCTATAGTTTTCAAGATATTTGAAAAATTCAAACGGTTTTATGCCTAGAAGTCACTTACGACTATTGTCAATCCAAATGTATCATTATATAAGTTAATTGTAATGAACAAGTGATCGTAAACGTGAACCAGTGCTGAGACGTAACTCGGAGTCAACACAGCTTTTCGCATTTTATCGTCTTTGGCCTTAAGTCTGCTGACGTTTTGTTCGTCCTCTTGCCCTTGACTTTGGATCGCTCCACGACTGTAAGTCCGAACACTTTCTTCGTTCTTAAGCAGAATCATCTTGATCTTGGGGTCCTTCGGCAGAAACACAATGTTGTGCGTCATCAACTTTGTCTCTAGCATTACGAGCCGCCTCCGGACCCTGCAAACATTTACTTGTTAAATTGCGGAAGAGAAGGACAGAGGCACATTTCACCCATCGAGCAGAATCCAATGCTGGACGACAACCGTGCAGAGAATAAAATAGGACGCCAGGTACGGTATGAAGAATTGTGCGGTGATCGGGGGTTCCACGACGAATATCGTCATGTGATTGTGGACGATGACGACCAGTACGACTGCACAGTAAATGAAAACGATGGAAAGTATAGTGTAGCGGCGGGCTTTCTCTGGGTGTTTCATTCCCAGAATGTTGTCCATCTAAGGAGTGGAGAGAGCACAATTTTTAGCGATTTTTAACGAAAATTCGAGGGTTGTAGTCCTAATCGTTCAGAAGTTAGGCGAGTTTAAAGTTTTAGTGGTGGGGGTAGAGAGAGAGGGTGTGCGAAGAGTGCGGCAGAGCGGTGAGTCATCGGCGCACCTGCAGCGAGGGGACTGAGCGTCAGCGCACGTGCCGCTCAAACATTCCACCGCCGTGACCGATTGGTGCGCGCGACGCATGCGCACCGCGCGAGTGGGCGTGTCGCTTAAAACTTTAAACCGCGCTAACTCCACTCCTAATGCATCTATTCGAAAAATTCCAACGGATTCGACTTACTCGCGTAAAGTGGTACACAATCCTCAAGAAATGTTCCCGCTTTAATAAAATCGTAATAATTCCGCTGACGTACGAAGTGACTATTGTCACGAAATCCACCAGGGTAACGTTTCGAACGAACGGTTGTTTTAGCATAGTCGATGCGCCCGTTAATAAATCGGTCGTTATTCCGGATATTGTGAAAAGCGCTGAAACATACGCACTCAATAAAAATAAAAAAAAATGATTGAATAAAAAACACTCACGCCCTAAAACAGTCAACAGCATGCTGTAAAGCCCGAACTTCTCGGAAAAACTAATCTTGTTTACAATGCCGCGTTCCTCGATGACGAAGGGCATGAAGCCGAACAATCTGGCGACTTTCAGAAGCGGACTTAACGACATTTTGCAATACTGACTAATGCGAACGCTCCTCAGGACAGTTTTGCGTTTAGCTCTCTCCTGCGAATTAAGCCCCGCCCCTCGCCCTCGCGTCTGCTCCCGCTGCCTGATCGCGTTGAAGTTATTCAAAATCATTGTCAAAACAATTCACTAACATCGACTAGTCCAACGGACGATGCGTAACAAACTGATGGGCTTGCGCGGCGAATAACGACGAATGGTCGTAATAATCAATACGGCCTTATAAATAATATGAATATTAATAAAATCAAGCGCCCTCGTCGGAACAGAAATTGCTGGTCCATAATTTTTTGACGCATTATTTATTCATTTATTGCTTCGCTCGTATCAAATGCGTGCAGCGGCTTGGAATTCGTTCGAAAACGTTTGTGTTTACATTTCGCGCACGCGCGATGCCGCCCGCTGATAACCGCTCGTCACTTTTTACGATTTTAATCATAAAACAAGGGACAATTGGTGATTTTGAATATTTTATTGTTTTCACCGCGGCGCCGAGTAAATATGAATACATATTTATTTGTTTTTCTTTTTTTTGAATATTTAACGTTGATTGATTCGATCTTGTTTACTGTATGCTTGTTTTTATTCCATGCATTTAAAATTTTTGTTTGTGCATTATTTATTGCGCGCTTTTTTTTTGTGATTTTTGACGAGAAGTTGGTAGAAATCGGACGGATAGTTTACGAGATATTTGAGGTTAAAGTTGTAGGTAGAGAGGGAGGTGTGAGTCAAGGACGCATGCGCAGTGAGGGGACCGAGCACGTGTCGTGCGGCACGCGCCACTCATACCACACGCACGATTGGCCTATCTGACGCATGCGCACTAAACTAGTGGGCGTGTCGCTGAAAACTTTAAACGCGCATAACTCCTCTAGTTTCGAAGATATTTTCAAAATAAAAATTGATTCTTATTCACAGCCCCACGCTCTATGCTTTAGTCCAACAAAATGTTTAGTCTTTATAGGTTTAGAAAATAAAATTGCCAGAAAATAAAGATGTAGGTAATCGGGGCGATTCTCAATGATCCGTAAAGGTCGAGGCCGCGCAGGATCTCTAGATTACGCCGCGACTCGAGGGTAAAACTAAGGTTATTGTAAAAGGGCAAGTGGCACTCGGCCGGACGCACAATTCCGCTCTTTAGCTGTCTCTAAAGCGCCCAAAATTTACGACCCTTGCTCGTGCCAAGCCGCACTGAATTTTTTTATTCCCTCTAAACTAGAAAGGGATTAAAACGCTTCGAGCGAACGAAAATTCCGAAACAACAATAAGCGTAACTACATTTAGTCGGTTAGCGAGTGAATAAAACGAAATAGAATCGAAGACAAAAGTTGCCCGCGAGAGTATCAGAATAGTGCGCGTCCGGCCGCATTTAGAAGCGCGGACGGGCGTCGCGGCGCGCAGCATCCGCGGAATCCGGCGCTCCCGATGCTCCCGAGCGTCGATCCAGCGCCTCAGTCGGGACGCGTCGCTCGTTCCCGCACGTTACGCTCTCGCGCGTGTTGCGTCCTCTCAGATACGTAGCTCTCAGTACGTGGGTGGATATTGTGTCCGAGTGATTGGAGATTAAAAATTTGTGATGGTACGTGGGGCGAGTGGATGATCGAGTGAAACATGTCTATAAAGAAAATGACAATTTGAGGACGAGATTTTACCAAATAAAACAAGTAATTAGGTTAGAAGATAGGTGAGTTATTAGTACATATTTCTTGATAGCATTTCTTAAAAAAGCGCCATCTATAATGGCGATATGAGGTCGGAAATGAGAAGACATTTTTAGGTAAAAGTTTTGATGAAGTTCGGGTCTGATTTGTGGGAGAGCTATAAGGGATAGAAAAAAATTATTTAAGTAAAATTTATAGGGAATTTAATTGACTATAGTTTGTTGTTTAGTCTGTTTAAATATCTTTAAAACTTTTATAGTTATTTATGTTAATAGTAAATTATGTTTTTTTAGTTACACGAAAAACATATTTTCTTAAAAGTTGCATAACTATTATAAGTATTGATAAATTAATATTAGTTTATATATGATAAAAAAGCTAATTAGACGTACTATCTTTTTTGTTTAAATAATTTTTTTCCATCTCTAATAATTACACCAACTGATGAATAGTTTTCTTGAGTTAAAGTTTTCACTCATAGGCAAATTTAATAAAGAAGTTCGATGCTAGATTACGGGAGAATTATGGGGGGTAGAAAAAAATTATTTAAGTAAAATTTATAGGGAATTTAATTAGCCCCAAAATGGTCTTTACTTTGTCTAAATATCGTTAGTAGTTTGATAGTTATTTAAGTTTATAGCAAATAATGTGTTTTGGTTACACAAAAAAATGCAATTTTTTTTAACTACCAAAACTAATATAAGTATTAATTGCATTACAACATGATATACATAGGAAGAAAGCTAATTAAATATACTGTATTTTTTGTTTAAATAATTTTTTTCTAGCCTTAATAGTTACCCCAGTAATTAATAGTTTTTCTCGTTGTAAACTTTTACCCCATAAAAAGTCCACTTCAGACAAACCAAAGTTTAAACTCAATCCTTATCAAGGAATTACGCCCGTTTTATTGTTATAACAATTCTAAACATTCTTCAACAATTTTTACGTTTATCGTCCTTCTTGTCCTTATCATGTCCTTGCAACCCCTTACAGCTTTAACTCCTCCAAGATTCCCTCGACGAGATACGCGGCGTAAAACCAGCGAGTGGATCGCGCTCGGATTTGTTGACTCCTTACGCGCATCCTTGTTATCCTCGAACGTGGAGAGATAGCGCCGGAGTCGGTAAGAAATTGCCGCCCCCCATGGTTGCGCAATTACCGCGGACTATTTCGCAGCCGTTCGTGTTTTAAAGCGCCGCGGCGGCGGCGGCGCGCGGCGTGCGCGCTCGTGCCACAGCAATTAAATAATTATTGTTCAATTTCAGGACGAGTTACACGCGCGCGCCGCCGCCCAGCTACACACAATTAGCGCGCGCGAACAGTGCTCAAATGTATGCTAAGCTGTGGGTGAAATTTGTCGCTCGGAAAACTCCATATAACTCCCGCAGTTTTCCACGTAGGGGGGCGCGACAAACGCGAAATTGTTTGGGGTTTATTTGTCTTTCCATTAAGTATATGGGACTAGACATTGCATAATTAACGAGGGGAGGAAATGAATGTTTTAGAGAAAAAGTCATATACAAAATGATCATCAAATCTTTTTCCTACATTTCAGGGTGGATTCTTGACAAAGTACAAAAGATACGGAAAAAATGTTTAAGCAAAGTTTATAGCTAATTTATCTGGCTTTATAACCGTTTTTGGAAGAATATTATATCTTCATTAGTTTTTTGGTAATCAATTTTTAAGTTACTCGGTGTTTTTTCTGTTACTAAAAAAACATCATCCACTAAAAACAATAATATCTAATTAACCACAATAGTGATTTTAAATACGAATACATCATCTTAAAGTCAGTTAAATTTCCTATGAATAATATTAAAATAATTTTTAGGTTGCTCTTGTGCTTTGGCAATGATTAATTGTCAAAGTCGAAATGAATAAAATAATTTTATCCCGCCGCGTATCTTATTCCGCTTGTTCGGATATAATCAAACGAATCGCACCTGGAATTAAACGCGGCGGAGCGCGATTAATTAAACACTTGCGGGCGCGTTGTTTTGCGCCGCTTCCGTGTGCGTGGGCGGCGGCGGGGCGGCGCGGGCGGTCGCGCCCGGTTTCGACCGCACATCGAGAATGAATTAGGCGTTGATTGCGAACCCGCCGTACTCGAAAATCGCATTAGGATAATTGTGATCCATAAATCATGCGTTCAACGCAAGTCCCATTTAAGGAATTCGCCACCTCCCCCAGATTGCGAAATCTTAAAGGATTTGGGTCGTTCGCCGCGAACGGCGCCCTGAATGTCTCTTTAGACGTCCGATGAGGTTTCGACTTGTTTCTCTCTAATGAATCGGCCCGGGGCGAAAAGTGTCGAAGTCAAGTTTTCCCCCCGAGGCCGCGGGGGCGGCGATCTCGGCGAACCCGGAGGCAATAATTTAGTGACCCGCGCGTCTCACGTTTATTAGCTAATAACCGCGATCGGGCGATAAGTTGCGGAACTTGAGCGCGACTTAATTGAAATCCGAAATCCCGGAACGCGTCGCGGGAGGCTGAGCGCGCACCCCCCGTGTCCGCGCGGTCGGATTCGTGCCCCCGGGATGTCTGAAGCTACGTGCTCGTAATAAGTCAATTTTGCGTGATTAACTCGCGATCCTGGATATATTTCACCGTCGCCGGAAGAATTGACTTTTATGAGGCGGCACTTTTTCGAAATTTTTAAAAAATTAAAATTCTACCTAGCGCACCCCTAGTAATTAGCATAATAGAGATTGATTGCTCCGGCTTTCATATTACGCCATAAAATATTCATGAAAATTGGAAAAATTTGATCTCTTCGGATGGCAAGTTTTCGTTAGGGCAGTTTGGGAGTCATTTGTGGGAGAATTATTAGGGGTAGCAAAATTTTTTATTAAGATAAAATATTTAGAATTTAATAAGGTTTCAGAATGTTTTTAGTTTTTTAAGATATATTGATTAGTTTCGTCGATATCTACATATTTGTGAAGAAGGGCAACAAGTTATTTTGGTCTGAGTTTGTATCCGAGTTGTTTGGAGGTTATTTAAGGGTTGAAATATTATTAATATGAAAAATTTATTTAAATAAAAAAGATGAGGAATCTATCTAGCTTTCATTTAGTGCTTAAAGTTTCAAGATATCTTAATTAGATTAGTAATTATTGTTAATTATGTGAACAAAAATAAGAATTGCTACGTGAACGATTTACTAACCGTCCACTCGCGGATATCTTTTAAGGGTGAAATATGTATTTGACGTAAAAATACTTATAACAAAAAATATGAACAATTTATCCAGTTATAATAATGTTTTAACAAATTTAAAATATCTTAATTAGTTTACTAATTAACGCTAATTGAAGACGCGGAAACATAAACAGACCACTTTTAAATTTCGAAAAACGCAACTTTCGGATACGTTTTAGGGATGAAATAGCGGTTTGGCGTAAAAATTGTTTAAACAAAAAAGAAAGGCAATTTATCTGGCTACAACTGCATGTCTTAATTTTCGAAATATGGTTATTCGTTTACTCGCCCCGCACCTTAATGGCAAAAATTCCCCTCGCAACACTTTAATATTTCGCCTCTAAATTATTCAAGAAATCGCGCCCTTCACTTAATCCCACCCCAAGAGGACGCAGCGCATAAAAAATCAACTTTATCTTAAAAATATCCAAACGAAGCGTCTTTTAACCGGCGCGCCACCTTCTTGGAAAGTCCTCGAGGACGTCGGGGCGGATGCGCCGCCGACGGCCAGACGCAAATGTAAATTCGCCTCGGCAAAGTTTCGCCGGGGCGAGAAAATTACAAATTGGGTTCAAACATTAAATAACATAATGCACGAGCCAGGTAGAGGCAACACGCCTTTCGAGACGCTTTAGAAGTTAATAATATCTCGCTCGAATTTGAATCTTATCAGCTTAGGAGAGCGCGAAGCTCGGGTCGTCCGAAAGTCGGCGAAAAAGTTTCTGATTTAATTTCCACGCGTACTAACAGAATTATAATTAGGAAAAATGTTCTACGACGCGTAAGAGTATATACACCTTAGGGCTCTTAATCTTTGCGTTGTTGGTTTTGTGATTTTTGACCTCCTAAAACGTTAAAATCTTACATGGGTTTAGATACAGTGGAGGCGCCGGGCACTGTGAATGTTTCACCATCAGGCGTTGAAAAAAACACTTCTTTGTACAAATGTTTACGTCGGCCGTCTAACGGGGTAAGAATGCTCGGAATGGAAATTCCAAATTTTTCCGGCCGAACGCATTTCCCTTTGTCGAAATTGAACTGCGCCTAATGTACTCGCGCGCCCCCCCGCGGGAGACAAAGCGAACTAATTAAGCGGCGAGCTCAGACCGCCGTAAGAATCTGTTAGAGCGAGCGCTGCGAGCAATCGTCGGTTTTCCGCGTCGCGCGCGTCGCCAGTCCTGACCGCCCATTGTCTGCGGGAAATTCGCGTCCGTTATTTCCCGCCCGCCGCCTCCTTTTGGTCAATTAAAACGCGCCTCTATTGCGGCGAAAATTAAGACTTTGTGCGGCGAAATTCGACGCGGGCGTTCGGGGGAGTTTTGCGCCAAACTCCGAGTTTGAAGGGAATTTCGCGTCTTTGTGCAAGTTGACGTGCGGCAGGACCTGAAAACAGCGTTGGGCGGGCAACTAGACGCGGGGAATTAGAAGTTTATGACTGCTGGATGGCTGACTGTTTGATCATTCGAGTTGTTTGCGCCGAAAACGCTCAAAAACGAATCGGTTATTTGGAAATTGTCGACGAGAGTTTTAGTTGAAGGACGTTTGATGAAGGTTTTAGGGGTGAACTATTAATGACAGAAAATAATGATTCTAACAAAAACTATAGAGAAGTTAATTGTTCATCCACGACTTTTTAGTGCAGGAAGATCTATCAATTATTTTTGGAGATAATTGCATTTTTATGAACGAAAACATCAAAGAAAAATGTTAGCATTTTTGTTGGATGCAGTTCGATGGTCCATTATGGGTCGAAATATTTTTGATAGAAGAAAATTATTTAAACAAAAAATTTCAGAAATTTAATTAGCTTTCAGATGGCTTTTACAAAATATAAATATCTGTTGAACTTTTTTTTCTGTAGACATATTGAGTGGAACAAACGAAAACGACAATCTAAAAAAAGGCCTTACTACAATTTCAAGGGGAGTTTAAACGGTGTAATATAATTAATATAAAAAAACGTTTATAACAAAAGTTATAGAGAATTTACCTCCCTAGAAAACGTTTTTTGAAAATTTCAACTATCTCTTAAACTCCGCCCAGAAAATAAGTTTCTTTTACGTGAAACATATCGCATGGTGGAGAATGCCCGGCGCCTCCACATAGTACCGTCCAACAACAACAAACTCGCAATATTCTTACGCGAAAATTAAATATACTGCCGGTGCGCGCCGGAGAGCTTTAATAATTAAGTTTGTGTGCCCGGGCGGGGGCGCCCGCGAAGTTACGGCCGAGCGTTGGTCAACACGTCCAGGGCGCGCGTCGGCCGCGAAGCGTTTTGTTGAAACGCTGAACTTTGAACTCGGTATCAAAGTCGACGGCGCGTGAGAATTTGCGAATTTGTCTAACGCAACGGTCGAAGAACGAGGGCGGCCGCCTCCGCGAAGAATGCCAAAGTTGGGCCCCAACTTGTACTCACCGTCGAGTTGTAGAGCTGTAATTTTCCACGAAATTTACGCCGTACAAGGCAAAGTTACCTTGCCTTGTGAACTTTTCAGGAAAATTCAGTTTATTCTTAATTTTAAACCAAGAAAAACGGAAGTCTTATAGGGAATATTTTTCTGATAATTTTAGTTTTTTTCTTGTCGAAAAAGCTTGAAAATTAACTGAGTTATAACGCTCTAAAGTTTATTCGTTTTAAAAGTTGCAATGCGATACGCGCATGCGCCGCGCACGTCGCGCATGCGCACACTGCGCGTCCACGCCCCTCGCTGTCAACTCCGACTTTAACTTCAAATACCTCCTGAACTATTTGTCCTAGAAACACCGGGTTTTCTCCGAACCGACTAAAATTTTCCCGATTTTCCGATCATACCAGTTTTACCCTTAAATAACAAGTTGTAATATTTCCCTTTTGTTTGATTTCAGGTCATTCTTCATCGGTGAGTCGGTGGTTTTATCAATTCGGGAAAATCTATTAGCCCGCGAGCGCCGTAATTAATCTCGCGAGCACCTTCCGCCCCCTCCCTCGACACGGCGCGGCGCTCGCGCAGATGAGGGTGGCGGCCGTCGATGCCTCTCGGTCGCGTCGGCATGCGATAGGATGAGGACCACAATAATCCAATTTATTCGGGCCGCAACTGCGGGGAAGTTTCGATAAAGGGGGGCGGGGTGGGGTGCGAGCGAGAATGCGCATTTGCACGGACATAAACACAGCCGGGGAGGGGGCGGTCGAAAATACAGTCCCGTCCATTAAACTATGACAAGAAATTATTCCCCGAACTCATTTTTAATGTTGCGGGGGTCGAAGCGGACGCAGGGGTGCGAGGGTGTGAGTCGAAAGTTAGTTTTCCGCGTCGATTATTTCTAATAAATTACCCTCGCGGTCGCGGCGGTTCGGAGATGATTTCGCGATTGCCGGGTAAATAGGGGTGGAAGTGCGGCCGGCGGGTGGAGAGGGTCGTAATGACAATGTGAAATGTTTGCCAAAGTTAAATTTCTGTTTTTGCTCGAGCGGGGAAACTTCCATTTTGATAATGAATACATTAAAAGTTCGGAAAAACATTATTAGGGGTTGGGTCGAACGTAAGGGATGAAAGTTTTCATTTTAAGGACTGCACGCGCCCGGTTCGTTAGGACACGAAACATTTTTTATTTTTGAATTATCTTCAAAACTAACCGAGTTACAAGCGCTTGAAGTTTGCACCAATCATGGGCCATTGCGCCTGACGCATGCGCAGTGGAAGCAAAACTTTAATACCTCATAACTTGCGCACCGATTGAGGTAGAAAGTTCGTTCTTTCGCTAAAAATCTTTTAAAAAATCGGACATTATTTATCTAGTTTTCAATTTTGGAAAATTCCATTTTCGTGTTTTAATTTTCCGGAAAAATTTTTATGAAAGGCGTTCATAAAACTTTCCTCAAAGTTTGCCAATTAATAGGCACTTTGCATTTTCCCAATTTTCTCGCGATCATCATTTCCACTGCCGCTTCCGGCCTCCATTACGCATCGCATTCATCTTCGGCGCGGGATCGAAATTGCTCGAGTGCATGAACAGAGTATACGGAAATATCACCGGCGAATGTTTGCGACGCAAATAGCGGCGAGGAAAATTTCCGCCGCCTTCGATGCCGACTTGAATAATGACGCCGCCCCCCGCCCCGGCAATGATGGCGGCGGGGGCGGCGAGCGGGGGCGCTGCCAAGGGTGCGTTATTAACGATCGCTGATAGTTGCAGAGTACAAAGAATGATGACGCCGCGTTTAGTGCGAAAACAAGAAATTGCAGTTGAATACCCGGCGCCTCCACGCTATTAATCTTATGGGAAAAAAGACGCGACTTTTTTAAACTGCGATAATTTCTAAAGTGGCTCACATTTCTTAATGAGTGAAGCGAATTTGCGTAGCTGATAAGATGCAGTTCATGGTGGCGTTATTGGATTTTAGCTACTTTTTGTTTTCCTTAGTTATAATGTCCTTGGAACAGGACACTCCGTCATAGCCATTTTGCTTCGTTGTCTAGAAAGTTCTATAACTTCCAAGTGAATTAAGATAATTCCATTTTTTTGAAAGTTTTGTAATGCCACTTAAATCCTCTATAAGTTATTTTAATAGAATTTTTCTCTAAAGTTGATAGTTCGCTATCAAAACCGGCATGAATTACCGCAAAATGAAAATCGAAAATACTAAGTTAACTTCTTTCGACACTTAAACTTAAATATCTCAAGAACTAATAGAGATATTTAAAATATCTAAGCAGCATGTAATAGCCTAATAAATTCTCGGAACTATCTTTATAATACACTTTTCATGTATTTTCAATAGTTTAGATGTAGAGGGCCCTTGAACCTCCATCACGAAGACGCATCAATTTATCTTCGACACTTTAACCTCCTTAAACGCTCCTCAAAAGTAAAGCATTCTTATAATCTCGTCGAGATTCTCTCGAAAAACTTTCCGTCCCACGGGCGAGTTTCCATTTCCACCACCTTCGCGGGCGCTTTCATATCGATACGTTATTTATGCCGGGAGGGGCCGTCCGGCCGCGGAAAGAATCGAAATGTTTATTCCCCGTTCGCGCGATGATAAGGTGCTCGCTGAGCGATCCATCTATTTTCCATTTTCCGAGTTTCCTCGCTGCCGCCCGCGGGCGGCCGCCTGCCGCTCGCCGCCGACAAAAAGCGCGCCGCCCGCCGCGCAAGGTAAACGCTCGAGTCGTCGGGGGTAGTTTGCAGAAATATCAATTTTCAGATTCGGGCGTGCTGGTCGTCGACCGAAAACGGAACAAAACACCTTTTGATATCGGCGGCGGCGAGAATAAAACATCGTCGTTGCCGTTGCCGCCGCCGCCGCCGCCTCCGCGCGACGTCATCGCGGCGGCCGATTGCCTCTTTCGCGTTTCGCCACCCGCCGCCGTCTTTTTTTTCGGGCGTTTTGCGCTTGTTTCGCATATCTTATCGCGACGCTCGAACATTCGTGTGCAGATACGTTTCGGCAAAAAGGGTTGATGTACGGTTTGCGCTCGCAAGGGCTGCAGAACGCCGAAAATAAGCGAAACATTTTATTCTTTTTGTTTTCGCTACTTTTGCTTTATGTTGCGCCGACTTTCAAGCGCGTCGGCCGTTTTCAAAGGGGCTGATAACAAATGGGAGCGCAAAAAATACAAATTATATTCTTCAACGCTTATATTTTTTATTTACAACAATATTTTACGAAATTGTTGCACTTTGCAGTTAGGAAATAAAGTTTGGTTCAAAATTGCTCAAAGATTTTGGGGCAAGCGAAATGAAACTGATTCTAAAAATAATGATAACTCGTAATGTTCCAAAGCTGTAATAAAAGTTAAAGTACCATTAAGTAGGTAATTAAATCCTCTATAATTATTGTTTAAAGAATTTCTTTATATCTTCTATAGTTTTGTCAGAATTAATTGCCAAACTTTGCATGCTGGTGCAAACTACCACTCAATAGTTTCTTGCAAAATGAAAATAGGGATAACTTTAAAAGTATTAAAGATATCATAACAAAATAAATGGCAGTATAGAGCTAATTAAGTTCTTAATAATTTATGTTTAAATGATTTTTCAATATCTCTTATACTTTAGCCAGAATTAATTATCAAACTCGTCAAAACAAAAGTAACTAAATTTTTCTAAAATATTTTCCTTTTTATTTTGTTTATTTACACGAACACTGTTCACAATGAAACAAAATCCAGTACATCATTAATCACGCAATTAAATTCTCTATAACTAACCTCTATAATTTTTAATTAATCATATTTACACCCCCAACTATGAGCGTTTTCCCCTCGCGGCCATAAATCGGTTTCGAAGATAAACTCATTATTCCACTATAAATCCACACAACAACATTAAAAAATCATATACACATTGCTGGAAAACATTAAACAGTGAATATATATCATCCCCTTCGTGTTGTTTCGGCGCCAACGCATTGCATTAATTAATAAAACATTAGAATCTCGGCTGCGCACGCGACCGACGCGCTTCCTTTGTGTTTGCTCACGAGGAGCGTAAACAAAACAGGCGCGCGCGCTGTTTCCACGCGCCAGAACTACCCTTTCCGCAGGCGCACCTAACCCTATGCTCGAGCGGCCCCCGTTCGGCGGCGGCTGCGGGCGGCTGTTGTTTTACACCGCGCTACACGCCGGATTAAAATATTCCCGACGGGCGGCGGCGAAAACGCGCGCGAACCGAGTTTTCGGCTAGTGCGCGATTTAGGGCAGTGTGTTTTTGTGTCGCCGACGCCGGGGGCGGTTAATAGTGTAGGCGTTGAGAGCGTGTTTCGTTAGTCGTTTATTCGGCGGTTCGGTTCGGTTTTTCGTTTATGCTCGGTAATGAGGGTAGTTTTGGGCGGAAGTTATTTAATTTAGCGTTGATTAAAAGGTAATTAAATTTGTAATCAAGTGATATATAAATAATTGTTCTATGGGTGCTTTAAACGGGTTCAAATGACGTTTAAAGTGGAAAGTTTAAAAAATTATTTTTTGAGATTTTTCAAGTTTGGTTTTTAATACTCTGTATATTTCTGTGTTTTCCTTCGAATTATACATGTTGTACGTCAAATTAAAGAAAATTTATCTAGCTTTTATAAGCGCTTTACCAAAATTATTTATATTTATTTAAACAATAGTTATGGCCAATTTAAGAGGACGTTGCAAAACTACCCCTTAATTCCTCCTCACTTTATGACGTCGTAACATCAAAAATATGAAAGATGTTATCGTAAAATTCACACGCGATTTGCATAATCTTATCAGCACGTAGCCAGGGCGAAATTCGCGGCGGTCGCGTAATGACCGTTCGCGTGATCCGGCGATGGCCGCAACAAGCGCTAAACTCTTGCAAATATTAGGCGCATCGTAACTCGCGTTTAAACGAGCTTACGGCGCTCCCAGTCGTGCAATTGGACTTTGCGGTACTTCATTGGCGGCGCCGGTGGCCGGGCGAACTGCCCCGTCGCGAAACTAGCAGCAATCCTCGCCGCCGCCGCCGCCTCCGGACGCGGTTCGATAATCCCGGTCGGGCGCGCGTCTTCCCGTCTCCGTGTCTCCGCAAATCTAATCGCTGTTTGCCCGCCGCGGCGCCCGCCGTAATTACATCAACATTACGAGACACGTACGTTTATTTTGTCTGCGACTTTGTGGGCGACTTTTCATTACATTTACTTACTTCCGCTCGGCCTGGAATCGAAGAAAACGTCCATCGACTTCGATTCATTCAGGCCGTGTTACTGCGGCAGCGAAGTTCTCATTAAATTGCTCCCGAACCGTTCGGTTAATCAAAAAATCGTTATAGTAAAAGTTTTTGGCAATTAAATTCTCCATTCAGATCAGTTTCTGTTTTTGTTGTAGCTGTTTTAGTTTTTGTGCAAATTGGAAGAGAATAGGCGTTGACATAGTTGAGATTTGGATTGAAGAAATTTTGCGTCACTAAAACACCCTGTAACTTTTAAATGATTCATAATAGAAAAATATTATTTAAACAAAAAGTATAGGTAATTTAAGCAGCTTTCCGTGTGTGTAATTAGTTTTAGTAATTAGTGGACTAGATTTTGGAAAAACGGGCAATGAGTGGAAAAGAACAAAAGAATGTAAAATTTCTTCTCGTTTTTTTCCGTCTAAATTATTTTTTCTTGCAAAAACCATTAATCTTACAACAAAATTCTACTAAAATAAATGATTCATGATTAAATTATATATATGATGCTATTTAATTCATAATCCTAACCTAAATGGCTCGTGAATTATATTAATTTTTCTCTCGCGTGCGCTTGTAATCCGCGCGTAATCCTTGCGGAGAACGAGCATATTCAACGCGATAACGGCGCCAAACGAACTATATTTCTTGCCGCGGCGTTTAATAAATAATAAGGCTTGCTCAAAGGACTAAAGGACTCGGCGATAAATCAGCCGACACGCACGCGCCGTCGTTTAACTAACTAAATTAGGTGTGAACTGCCGCGTTATACATCCGCGTCTAGGGCGCGCGCAAAAACCCGCGCGTGCCCTCGCACATCCTGGCTGACGTCCTGCGAGAGGAAAATCCTTTTCCCATTTTGCGCGGCTGCAACTTTCACTTATGGCCTCCGCGCGCGCGGCTTAATGTCCCGACGATGACTCCGAAGGGTTGAGGACGACGCGATTAATCACGCTTAATCAAGCGCTCCGTTCAGGACGAGCGGACAGGACCGACGTCGGGACGACCTCGCCGCTTAAAACTAATGCTGCGAATGGAAAAACATAATTTTCGTAGTGCAGCAGCGCGTTAAATTTGCATTTAAATTAATTTGCGACTCGCGAAAAATTGAGATTGTCAGCGATATGTCAAGGATTTTCAGGATAACTACCTCGAGATATATGTTTTCAGAAAGAGGACTTAAGCGACTCCCCAGAACAGTTTTCGTTTCTTGCGTGGAATTAGTAGTTTCCGCGTTAATTGCAAAAATGGAACAAAAAGCGCTGTTTGATTAAGAGACTCGAAACCTTTGAAGCAGTTTCATGGCTCGTAACTTTCTAATTAATGAAGATACTGAATAATTATTCAAGTAAAAGTTATAGAGAATTTAATTGATTTTGACAAGAAGTTCAGCGAATTACTTTGTCTTAATTACTTATCGAGTTATATTGAATAATGTTGCGAAAAACGAACTTAAGATATACATCACTTCTACAGCGCTGGAGTTTGACATGCCGTAACTTTTAAACCACTTTAGTGACATAAAACTGCTATAAACTAAAAAACCAGATAATTTAATTATCTATCCAAACCTGTTTTTGTTTTTGTTGTAGGATTAGTGCTTTTTGTGTAATCGAAGAAAATGTGAAGAAAAACGATCTGAAGATAATCATCTCAGACTTTTCGTATAAGTTCAGAGCTCCATAACTTCTAATCCAATAATTTAACAAAAATATGTTTATAACAAATAAGATGCACAATTTAATTAGCAATCCGTGTCATAAACACCTCATTTTCTGGGATTAATACTTTTCGTGTAATCGTAAAATATGTAGCGTCAAACATTCCCAAGGTGTCAATTTCGAACTATTTCAAGAAGTTTAACCCTCGAGAACTTTTAAACAAATCAATCAGTAAAAAATTATTTATAACAAAAATGATGCACAATTTATCTACCTATTAAACGATGTGTGATTGATTAACGTAAAATGCATGTACGCGTGTAAACGTTCAAAATGTTGTAAAATTTACCGCACCAAACTTTGCACGTCCATTGTTTTCATGCAAATCGTTCGCGAAACAATTTGTTGCGCGCGTCGGCGGCACGCTGTCGATTAAAAACATTTAGTTTCGTGACAATCGCCGACCAGGAACACGCCGCGGGTAAATTTATGCTGTCGATAAATCCCGGCCGGCGGCACCGCGGCGCATAAATAAAACGAAATTCGTAATTCGAATATTTGTTCCCTGTCTGCGGGGCGGCGGTGGCGGCCGCCGTCGCCGCCGTCGATCGACTTGTTTTTCACGATCTCGTCGATATTGGCCCGCCTTATTGCGCACAATGTGCCCTTATATTTCTTTTCGCGATAAATAATGAGCGCTCGAGCAATGTGCGCCTAAACACGACCGCGACGCCGAAAGCACCTAAATCAATCCCGGAAACGCGGAAACTTGCCGGGAAAAGCCGTGAAACGCGGTTTGCATAAAATATAAATGAAATATCGGGCTAATGTCAGCAAGTTTTGCACGCTATCCGTTTTTTTCTGCGCCCCGCGCACGAGATTTCCGCGAACGTCGTAGAAATACGGCCATATCAACGGTTGTATTTATGTCAGGAGAAAAATAAAAAAAGATTTGTGTAGGGAATTAAATCATCTATTAAATTTGTTTAAATAAGTTCTGTGGAAAATTTATAGTTTGGATGCAATTTGGCTTTGAATGGAGTGTTTTGTACCTTGCCTGTTTGATACGGCCCTGGTAACTTTAAGATAACTTCGGAACCGATGCTCATAATAAAATTTCCTGAAAAGTTTCTGAAAGCTTATTAAATTTGCTATAATTTATTTTAGTAATATTTTTTCCTAGAGCTAACAGTTTCGTAGTTATCCAGGCTCAAAGTAGAAAGTTTCTGCGAGAAAAATATTTTCGAAATAAAATTTTCGTGAAAGTCGATACATTTTTATAAATATCTTAAAAACGAATAAAGACACAATACCAAATTATTTTTTTCCAGATACCCACTTAAATGGTTTAGAATTTATTTAAATAAAATTTTCCGGTAGCTCTTTTACTTTCCCCGGAAATAATTATCGGAGAACTCCATCGATTTCCAAGCCCCGAAACAATTTTCTAAAACGCGTCTCCGGCGAACCCGCCCGCCGTAATTCTGGGTAATCCAGGATCAAATTTTCCTGATTAGACATTAAATAATCCCTTATGGAAAAACCTTGGGCCCTTAAATGTGTTCATGAATCATTCAAAGGAGGTGTTACCGCGGCGCGCAATTTCATTCACACCTTTCATCCGCGGCCGCATCTAAGCCAGCCGAAAGCACTGCCAAGAAGCGGGGTTTATGGAAGCGCTCGGGGGCGGCCGAGTTCTTCTCTCGCCTTCATTTTTCGCTCACCGCCGCCGCGCCGTCGATTATTGTATACGAAACGAGGTCCCCGGCTCCTTGCCTGCGTACACGTTTTATTGAAAACGCGCCGCGGGGCGAAGGACGCGCAAGGATAACGCGACCGGGACGCATTCAATCGAATCGTCGCTGCGGAAGACGCAAGCTTATCGAGGGCCTATTTATAAAATACGTTCTCGGGCGACTCGAGTTTGCGTCGTTTTACATCTAAATAAGTGAATTACTTTTCACATTTCAATAAAGGACATAAAATCAAATAATCCCACAGCTTGAAAAGGAGAAAAACATAGTCTAGCGTCTAGATTACTCTATACCGTTGGAATTTTTTAAATATCTCAATTATTTCCCGAGTTACGGCGGTTTTTAGTGCTGACCAATCAAATTAGGCAAAGTGGGCGGTCTTAAGATAACTTTAAACTCGAATATCTCGATGACTGCCCGAGCTAGAAACGAATTTCTTTCAGATTTGAAATCTGTACGAAATCATGCTTCAACGAGCAGGAACTTCCGGTTTTCCGGTTTATCGTATTTCCGGTTCACGCACATTTTTCGCGAAGTTTTCGTTCGTAAGGCGATCAATTGCGTTTTTTCGCGATCCTAATTGCTATTCGCTACAATCAACATCCGGAAAAATTGGAAATTCAGTGTGGCGGTTATCCGCCGGGGCCGCACATTGCCGAAAGCTTGCGGCCTGATGAGGACGAGTGTTTGCATAGTTTTTCGGCGGCGGAAAATGCAGGAAAAACACGCGAATCGATGCGGTCGCCTAAATCGACGCTTTGTTGCCGAAAATAACCGGCGTTGTGACAACACGAATCCGTTTTCATACACCGCTCGAAATCGTGTTTTCCCGAAAGCGGAAAATTTCGGGAAATTGCGCCGCGGTCTATTACATTACGAAATTATTTACTTTATGCACCCCCATCATTTTGCGCCGTTTGTAACGAGTTTACGCCGGTTTTATGAATAACTTCCGGTTTTCCGGTCGTGACATAGTTGCATCAAAAAATTGTTTATTATTCGGCGAAAAGAATGGCGTCGAAAACGTCGTAATATCTCACATATGTCCAGGGTTATTCACGTTTAAAGTCCGACCAATCGCAGTGCGACGTAGTGGGCGGTCCTTAGAGAACTTTAAACTCGATTATCTCGAGAATTAAATGCGCTAGAGGAAAAATTCGTTCAGATTTTGAATTGCCAAGTAATTTTCTATAAATAATGCATGACTTCCGGTTTTCCGGTTTGGCGGATTTTCCGGTTTTCACCTTGCTTTCTACGTTGTACGTCTGCGAACGTAATCTTTTCCACGTAAAAATCCCTTGTCCATCATTAACTCCAATTCGCCCTCGATAACGCCCTGTTTTCCGAAGGGGCGAGTTACTTACTGATTGATGTTGAATAAACATTTGGGTAATCCGCGTTTCGACGTATTGCTTGCTAGCATTGTTGATTTTCGTGTCGATTTTTGCGCAATTTCCAGCGGCGTAATAAATCGACGCGGAGCGGCGCGTCGCTGAATAATTAACACGACGACAGATGGAGCGCCGCATGCGTGGGAGGCGGCGTGTAAATAAATCGGAGGCGTGTTAACATTTTACGATTGTTGCTTGCAGATTTAGCGCCGTTTACTATCGAAACTTTCAGATTTATCGATGCGCCCATAAAACTTGTGCTCAGTGCCGGTTTACTACCTCATAAAATCAACGATATCTCCACTGTAAATCAACCCCGCGGGAAAATTAAAAAGGCAGTAGAAACTGTATTAAATTCTACGTATTTTTTATTTGAATAATTTTTTTCTATCTGTTATAGTTATTACACAATACTCAATCAAACGTGATAGATTACTTTTTGATTAACATTTGATTGGGTTGTTTGTTTGGAAAAGTCCATGTAACTTTTACATTTATTTATGGATTTAGTGCATTCAAAAAAAATTTTATAGCTAATTAGATTTGTCATAGAATGAGGGTATACATGTTTTGATTAATTCTTTATTGGTTAGTTTAAATAATTGTTTTAGTGGAGTAATTGAACTTTATTTGCACAAAACATCTGTTGCGAATGGGTTTAACCGCATAAGTGTACGTATAGCAGGAAAATGTTTATAATAAAATTAGTAGCTAATTTAACTGCGAATCGGGTGCCGTTGATAAATTTATGCTATCTTATAAACTATTGCAGTTATGGTCATATTTCGTCAATGACGTTCGATAAAATTAATATGCACAGTCCTCAACTATTAATTCGGGTGGATTTAGCAATCAAACTATAAAAGCAGCAAAAAAATGTTTTAAACAAAATGCATAGATAATTTATACATGAATCGATCACCGATAAGATATTTCTGATAACTGATAAACTTTAGTCGTTACAGTCATTTTTTCACAATAACACACAACAACATAAGAATGTGAAACACCAAACAAACAACTTTGAACCAATATAACAACAAAAGTATGAATAAAGGAAGAAAATGCTATTAACAAATCTTTTAGGCAATCTTTTTGCGAATCGAACGCCGTCGAGGCATTTACGCTATCTGATAAAGTTTGGTCGTTATGGCCATTTTTCCACAATGACACCGAACAAAGTGAAAGTTTCGCACGATCGAGAATCACAAAAAGCCATCTCGTGAAACAATTTATTAAATTACATCATAATGCCGGTTACGGGAAATCGATTCCGGAAAGCATCCCGCGAACATCATCCCTTGCGCGCCGGCGTTCCGTCACGATGCGCCTCAAAGGAAACAACGGCGGGCCGGCAATTTATCACGTTCCTTCATTCGGCGCCCGTGTCCGCAGTTAACAAAGTTATTTTAACGCGAGTTGTCTTATCTTTGATGCGCCGGAGAGGAAACCGAAACTCCGAGTCGGACTCCGGCCCAAGACGCGGCGCGGGGGCGCAGTGAATCTCGCAAACATTTACATCAATAACATCGGATGTTCGGGGGGCGCCGAGCGCGCCCGCCGGCGGAAATATTAGCGAAGATAGCTCCCCGAGCGGGGCAGATGGCGGAGGCGCCGGGCAGTTGCGGTCGAGATCATGCTGTAACAACACATGTTTTACTGACCCCTCTCTCTCCCTGCTGCTGCCGTCCCGGCGGGCAGCCACCGGATGCATAAGCCGGTGGGGCGGTCATGCTCCGCCGATCGCTCACTCGAGCATACGCCACCGCCGCTGAGGTCGCTCGCGCGCGCAAAACCGACGTCGAAAGTGACCGTTCGAGTGTTAACTTGGACTTATATTGCTTTGAGATAGGAATAAGATCGCGAATAAAACCCGTGCGCGGCTCTGAGCTTGTCGAAAACTTGAAATTTTTCATTCCGTGCACGCAATCGGCCATAAATGTTACTATATTTCGGCTGTTATTGACGACACATAAAAAACCAAACCGGCGTATTAAAGCCACATAAATTGCGCAACTTTTTTGTTATAAACAATTTTTTCTGTTGTTGATATTTACGCGTCTACTTTTAATTAAATTTGATAATTTACTTTTTGATTAAATGTAGGTTTCGCGTTTTGTTTATTGAAACCCTCATAACTTTTGGAATTAATTAGATATTTTATTTACCAAATAAATTAATTACAGCCAATTAAATTTATTATGCACTGAATTTATTTATTTCGTTTTTAATTGATTAATTATATGGTCAACGATTATGCAAAAAGAAGTTTGCAATATGCCGTTTTTAAATTAGGGGGTTAAGGGCGGCGTAACTCTGAAGTTATAGATCTGAGATAAAAATTGTTCGCATATATTTAATAGAGAATTTTATAAAGAACAGAACAGTGTTTAAACCTTTGTGTTTTCTATTGAACTCTAGGAATTATGATGATTTTTCGTGAAGAAAACACTAAGGAATTTATTCATCTCGGAATGCAAGGATGCTTTCATCCTATAAAATTGTTTATAACTTTTCTATTTATTAATATATTTTAATGATTCTAGAAGCATTAGAATACCAATTAAGTTGCTTTTAAAGTGAAGTATTTGGTTGTAGAAATATTTGTTTCTAAATAAGTTTATTTTATTGTGGAACTGAAATATTTAAATGTTCCGTCATCAAACTCTCCAGTCCAAGTCAAGATATTTTCATAACTAGATATTTTACACGAAAATTTTAAGAGTAAATTATTTAGTGGATTTTCTTGACAATAGAATTCCGTTTAAATTTTGTAAGTAGCTTTAGAACTCTAGGAGTTATGATCAATTTTCGTGGACAATACACGATGAAATTTCTTTTTCTAAGATTGGATATATGTTTTCATCCTCTAAAATTATCCATAACTTTCCTATTTATTATTAGTTTTTCACAAAGTAAAGAACATTATATAGCCACTGAAATTATCTTTAAATTTCTGTATAAATTTATTAAAATACTTGTTCACTAATTTGTTTAAATAATTGTCAAACTAAATTAATCAAACTTTCCATCATTAAACTCTTAACATTCGGTCCCGATATTGCCAAAACTACAAATTTTGCAAAAAAATGTTTAAAACAAATTTGATAAACAATTTTTCTGTGAACAAAATTCCGTTTAGAAATTTTCCTTACCTTAATTGGTTTAGCAGTTATGGCAATTTTGCCAGAACAACTGTCCAAATTACGCGAGCATAAAAAGGTTACAATTTGGGCTTTTCGTAATATTTTATTAAACAAATTGCGTTATCATGTAATTTTACCATATTTCGAATGCGGGAGCATCGCACAATTTGATTACCATAGACGTTAATAGAAAATTTCCAGCAATAAAAGCAATAAAAACGAAGGCAATTTGCGATCTCTTGTCGCGGCGACTGCAGGGGCGCGCAAAGCCTCGTCAACATCGCCGCCGCCCCTCTGCGAAAGCCCTCCGGACGCACGCACGGCGTGCGTTTTAAAATCACGTTGGTAGAGGCGTGAAGAAGCCTCGAGAGCCCGAACGCGGCGGCGCACAATGAGAGGAAAAATTGCGCCCGCGCCCGCGAGGGCTTCGAATAAAAATGAAATAAAATGCCAACTTTAACAATTCGCCGCCGCCGCCGCCGCTTCCCACCGCTCCGCGTTTAAACACTGGCGTAAAATCCGCGCGTTTGTATAAAGGAAACTTTCAGACCGCGCGCACTCTCCTAGTTGGAAAACTTCAGAACTTTCGGCTCGAAAGTTTCGCGCCGAAAACTCCAAACAAAGGATTATGATGTTTTCAAATATGCACAAACGCGATTTTTTATTTCGCCGCCAGACGACCGCAAGTTTTGCGCGCGAAGCGAAAAAAATTCGAGCTTTCTAGCACTATTAGAAGCGGAGATATTCGCGTTTAAAGTTTCGCGCGCCACGCCCCCCTTTCTAATTGGTCGGCGGCCCCCTCTGCGTTCCGCCCCGCCCCGAAAACTTTCGGCGCGAATATCTCGGCCGCTATTAGCACTACAAGACTCGTTCTTTTTCCGCGCCCCGCGGGAAAATTTTCTCTTTATGAATAATGCCGAGTCGCCCCTCGAACATTTATTTTTCCCATCGAAGTCCATTAACTTTTTTTCGCCTTTTGACGCTCGGCCGATCGGCGATACTCGACTTTGCATACCAATCGGCGAATCAATAACGCCGCCGTTGAGACATCTTTGCGCGATCTCCGAGTCGGATAAAGTTAAAAAGCCATTTAACTCGTTTTTCGCGACGCGGCTGTGCGGAAGCGGGGACGGGGCGGATTAGGAATAATGCGAATCATAAGTTCCAGGCGTGCGGAGTGTGAAAATCGAAAAGTAAACATTCGCCCCGTCTGATTACAACTTTTCGCAAGAGGATGAAAGCCACTTAGCGGAAAATCGCGCGAAATCTTTCGATATTTTCGCGCGGAAATATTGTCGCGGGAGGCTTGAAGGTATTAAAGCGCGATAGGGGGAAAGGGATTTTATTTCTGAGCGGAATGGAAAAATCCGGAGCGCTCTACGTGGTCTGGAAGCCGAGATATTTGAGTTTGAAGTTTGATTCTCGTGCGCATGCGCGCGCACTGAGTCAAGTCCCCCTCATTGGTCGAACTTTAAACCTTTATATCTCGCTTGTTTATAGAGATATCGAAAAAATACAAACTGATTCGTTTTCCGTGCGATGCCGCCCGTATTTTTCGGTGGAAATTTCCCGGAAAATTCCTCGTAAAAATTCGGACAAAAAATAATTTTCTCGTTTGTAGGCCTATTTAAATGCGTAATCTGTTTCTGCATAATAAGGACTCATTACATTCCGAACGGAAAGCGGGAAAATGCGGAAAAATTCGGGAAAACGAGAAGAGCGTCGGTGGAGCGGAAAACGCAAATGTTGAACGCGTTTTTATCACACACAGCGCTCGTAATTCCATCATTTTATTGTCGGCGTTCGTCCCAGCCGTCTTTGTATTTTTCGCGCGCACCTCTGGGGAGGGCGTCCTTGCGGAGGTCCTGCGACTCCTGCGCGTCCTGCAGCGAGAGTTTCGTGAAAAATTTATTAACACGCCAGACGATGGCGCGCGCACAAAAAAAAAATAAAGCGGCGGTTGTCGTACACGGTAAACTTTGAGCATATTTTCCTGTTTTCCGGTTTTTCGGTTTCGCGCCCGTCGGCGAATAGTTGCGCGTGCCGCAGTCGAGAAGAGAGAGAGAGACGCGAGTCGGCGACGGCGTCGACGCCGCGTCGGAATTTAAACACTTACAACGACGCGACGGCACTTCCGGCCCGGCGACGCCCGGACGAGTATGTTAACTAGACGGCGCGCACGACGTGCGAATAAAGGGCGCCGAGCGTGAAACTGCGAAACAGTTGCGAGCGCCGTTGTTCATCGTCGCCGTCGTGCTACTTATCTCTAGTTGGCAATTTTGCCGCCGGCGCGAATGAGTCGGCATCTTTTCCGCCCCACCCCCCCGGCCGCCCGCTCGCGCCGCCCGCCCTCGTCACGCCACGTGCACACGCCCGCACGTGTTAGATGCAAGTAAGCGTTGTGTAAGAGTAGTTTACTGTCGGCAAGTAACAAGGAACAGTTAGGGCGAAGTTTAGGTGATGGACGTGCCCCGACACACGCAGGATAACTACTGGATAAGTCGGATGAAAATCCTTCTCAAAACTTTTCGCAAATATCCCGAAAATTATTTGGATATAAATTATGCGTTTTAGTGAAATTTTGAAGTTGACTTCCGGTTTTCCGGTTTGCTTATATTCCGGATGTAGAAGGAGGGTGCTATGGAAACTTCAAATGTGAAAGAATTTTTTTCATAGCTTTATTAGTTTCGGAGATATTTGACTATAAAGTTTCTCGAGATCCGCCCACTTCGTCTGATTTGATTGGTCGAAACTAAAAGCTCTCTAACTCGGCTAATATTAAAGATATTTGAAAAATTCAAACGGATTTTTGTTGCTTAGACATTAGACTATATTTTAGTGCAATGATATCAAAACCGGAAAACCGGAAAACCAGAAAACCAGATGTAATGTAAGAAAAAAATATTACCCAATCTTTTGCTCGATTTTTCCCTCGTTAATTTTTCCTCCCTTTGTCCCGAAATGAAAAGCTTTTCTAATTACTTAAACTTTTCCGCTTCCAAATCATCGCGATTATGATAGTCTGGAAAAGTTGCGCCGAAAAAGTTGGCGCGGAGTTGGGAAACTTTATCAAGCCGACGTGGAAAGTGGGCGAAAAGAAATCCGCCGCTATTCGGAGATTTTCCCGGGGAAATTCCGGCCGGGTCGTGGAGCGGACGCGAAATAATTCTGATTAAAAATTTTCGAAAAATATGTTGACATTTTTAGACCGCCGAAATGCTCGAATCGACTTGCCGAGTCTCCTTTGAGCATCGAAAGTTATTCCCGGTCGACTTTAATTGTTTTTCAATGAAACGCCCTTTCGTCTTCGACCCACTGGGCAAAAGAGCAAAAGACGCTGCGGCGATTCATTTGAATTAACATTTAATTACAGCAAGGTCACGTCGAACCGCCCTCGCGTCGCGATTAATGCCTAATTAATGCGGAACAATTCCGACTCGTGCTCGATCGTCTGACGTGTAATTGAATTCCGGTTAATTACCATTCGGGGAGTGATTTCGAAGAGTTTATTTGAATGGGGAGAACGTTTTAGGTTGACTGCAATTTGTTTCAGGCGTTTAGCTTTTTTCTTTTGTGAGATATTGATGGTTCCAGTTTCAAGCGTTCTGATTGGTCGAATTTTCTAAGTGGGTTATATACGTGGGGGGGGGGGGGCCAATGGAGTAGACCAGCGTTTGAATTTCTTAAATATCTTTATAAATACCGGAGATATGGAGATTCAAAGTTATGTGGTGGGGGGAATTGAAGCAAGGGGATTGGTCAGTAATAATTGTAATAGAATTGAGGGTTAGGACTCGATTGTCGATTGAATTTTTAAAGAATCTTCATAATTAGAAAAGTTATGGAGGTTTAAAGTTTTGGGGTGGAGGGGTGAAATTGGATGGACGGGATTGGTCAATTCTGTACTAAGATGTATTGTGATAGGCTGGAATATCAAGAATGTGTTCCCACTTGAATTTTTGAAATATCTTTATAAATAGCGAAGTTACAAGCCTTTAAAGTTTTGTGGAAGGGGGAATTGAAGCGACGGGATTGGTCAATTTTAAACGAAGATGAATTATGATAGATTAGTATCTCAGGAGTTGGTTGGCGTTTGAATTTTTAAAATCCCATATAAACTTGCTGAGTTATTAAGACTTAAATTAGACCAATCAGGATCGAGCATCCCCAACTATTGCTCTCTAAAACTTTAAACTTTAATATCTCGAGAACCAATAGAGCTAGAGAGCTGATTTTTTCGCCAATCATCTTATAATTTTCCATACTATTTTTCTATCGAGTGAACCATCCCCAAAAATTCGTATCTCTCAACTTTCCACCGGAAAACATAAAAACAGCGTTCGCCCAGAAGCCAATACCATCTAATGCCGGTCGCACGCCCCGGAATTAAACCGTGGAATGCTCACGACGCTGTGAAATTGCCGCGCGTCGTCTCGTTCATTCATTACGTCTCATTCCGCAGTTTTCATTCGGCGATTGCGGCGGCGCCGGCGGCGGCGTATTAGTTCCACCGCATTGGCGCTCGCCGCCGAGTGCCGACTGCCGGAAAAATATGGCGATTGTAATGCGGCGCTCGCACTTCCGGCACGACCGCGAAGAAAAGTCGCGCCGGCCAGGAAGGCGACGGTAATGGGCGGCGTCATAAACTGCACAATAAAACGCTCGCAAATTGCGCACCTGCACGGCGAGGGCGCCGCTGTAATTTTCGCCGCGCGGGGGGATAAATTCGCGCCTTTTGGAAAATTACACAATTTCTCATCCGTTCGCAGAGCTTTTCTCAGGCGCGCGCTCAAATTTGTCGGAATTTAGTTTGCCATATCTCACGCCGCCAAACCGGAAAACCGGAAACGGCGAAATTACCATACTCCGACCCGCAGAATGACAGGCGATTGCCCAAGGAAGCGGAAACAGTTTGTAGTTTTTAAATATCTTAATTATCCCGCGAGTTATTAGCCTTCAAACTTCGACCAATCACAGCCAAGGAAACTTTAAACTTAAATATCTCCGAAACAAACGGAGATACAAATGTTATTTAGACTGCAAAGAACTTTAAGGTGGCTGGCAAATGTTTTGCAAACGTTTGTGCAATTTTATAAATTATCCTTGCAAGGATAACGAGATCTCTGCTTTGTGGCCATTAATCGCTTCATAAATCACATTAAAACACCGAGTCTCGTTGATAGGATTATCTTTTATGAATGGCGAGACCTGGGCACCGAAATATTCCGCGTTTCCGGTTTTCCGGTTTTCCGGATTTTGCGACTTTTCTTTACTCAAGTGATATTTTTATGTCTCAAGCCGAGAAATGTTCGCTTACTTTTATTTATGTAAATTTCTTACGACTTTTTCACTTCCGGGTCAGGATTATTACCCCGCAGGATAATTCCCCGCGCGCTCGATCGGTGCAGTAATTAAACGTGAATCGTTTGCCGTTTAGATTTTTCAAATATCGCGATTTGTAGCGAAGTTATACGGCTTTAAAGTTTCGACCAATCAGAATGCGCGAAACTTCGAACTTAAATATCTCCGCCACTAATAAAGATAATTAAATTCTGCAAGCGGCATTCGACTCCCCGTCGACTCGTCTTCCATTCTTCCGCCTGCGCAAACTCGCCGCCGATTGGTCCGACTTGCCGAGTCCATAACTCCGACGCCGATCCGAAAACTTGTCCGTCCGTCGGACTCGCACCAGAGTGCGTAGAATTTATGTCTGTATCGGCGCCGACCGGAAAACCGGAAAGCGTTCGTAATTAGTTTGTCGGAGTTTCGCCGGTGCCATCGTCGGCGTCGAGTGCGAAACTAGTTCTTTGATTCGGCGCTTTCGCATGCGCGAAAGGCAATTTTCCACATGGCGGGAAAGCACAATTTGCATTAAGGAAAATATTTTGAATTATAAATCTCGTGCGCGGAAAAAGTTTGCCGGGGCATCGTTTCCGGCGAGTTTTACAAACGAGCGCGCGTTGTTAAAAGTTCGCTGTGTGCACGCGCCGGAAAATGAGCTGAAAAACTGCGCGAACCGCACGTTGATAGCTTGTTTGGTTCGCGAGATATTCGAGGTTAAAGTTTTCGCTGCCACGCCCACATGGAGCGCCGCGATTGGTCGCGTGCGACAGCTCATTAGTATGCTCCCTACGCTTAGTCGCCGACGGCTTTTTTACCTGCCGACCTTTTCAGGCATTCCTCCAGTAACATATGCGCGATTATTTTCGACCAATCACAGCGTCATCCCCACTCCCAAACTTTAAGCGCCAATATCTTCCGCACCATTCGCGATATAAACATTGTGTTTTCGGATTATCGAACAGGAAACTAATTAGAATCTTAATGATAACCCAAATTGCGTGATTTAATTGAATTTAATTTCAATTTCAATTTGCATGAAGCGCGCATCACTTTCCGCGTAAGTTGGCAAACTATTGTGATACCCACCCGCTCGCGTTCCGTTTAATTAATGAGCAATTTAATTAGTTTCGCGTAGTTGCTGCGTGTCGGGTATTGTGCGTAGCCGTGTCCCCGTTTAATATTTCAGCCGACACTTCAGAATTGAGCCCATTGTCGTCTCCAGACGAGAACTAAGAGAACACACGTGGGAGGAAAGTTATGTGAATAAATAACACGGTTTAATTTAACTAATTCACAACTTCGGGTGCTTCACTCAAGTTCCATTGGATAGAGGAGGAAAAATTAATGACTAAGTCGAAAAAACTTACTTGATAGCTCTACTAGAAGCGTAGATATACGCGTTTAAAGTTTCGACCAATCACAATCGAGTGTTGTAAGTAGTGGGGGTATCAGGACTTAAAATGCAGATATCTTGTGAACTAATAAAGCTAGAAAGTTCGTTCTTTTTCGAATATAATCCTCTGATTATTCTCAAATTTTTGAGGACGTCAAATATTTCAAGGATAACAGAAGGATAATAAAATAAAATTTTCGTTTTTGTGAAAAATTTAGCTCTACGCGTACTTCCGAGCGAAATTTTGTAGTGGGGTCCTGCGCAAGGACCAAAAGGATGTCCAGGACGAAAACCACATGCACTCAGGATAATGTGATAACATCCGCTTTGCGCCTGTCATCGACACCGACAAATCAATTTATGTGCGCCAAAGGATCACAAAGGATAATAAAATCGGCCACGTTCGATCGGCCATTAACGCTCCTCCGCGCCGCAGGACGAATAAAATTTTACGAGCTCGTCACCGGAGCCTGAAACAGAGCGAAAGAACCGCCGGTGTCGGACTTTAATGCGCTCACAATTTCGCCGTCTTGAAAATACAAAATTTCAGGACTCCCCGAGTGTTTCGTCCTGGTTCAAGGACATCGTCGAAATTTTATTCGCCCCTCTTGCCAAGATACTTAGTCAGCACACCGGCGACAATCAATTGCGTGGGGCGATGAGAATTGGCAGGAGCAGCGTCCGCCAGGACTTCAAGGACGTGCACAAGGACGAGGAATGTTGTGTGCGCGCGGACACAAAGGTCTGTTTGCGTCCGGATTCGCGCGCGGGTAAACAACTTCGAGGCGACATGTTACGCATTCGCGACATCTCGTTCGCGCGCCGTAAAAAAGTCATAAAGTTCTCGCGTTATCCTGGCCAACCGATTTTTTATTTGCGCGGGAATAGCACGACGTTTTGATGTTTCAAGATGTCCGCAATAAAAAAACAATCTTTGCTCGATTTTTTGAAATTATCCTTGCGTTATCCTTCGAAGGATAATAACTGTTTTGGGATTAAAAGGCGCAGACTGATTAGGAGAACGTTTTAGAAAAAGAACAACGTATTAACCTTTAATAGTTCTCGAGATATTCACGTTTAAAGTTTTGTAGTGGGGGTTAGTGAATTGTCAAGCTCTGATTGGTCCAAACTTTAAACCTTTATAACTCCGTTACTAATTGCGGCATTTTAAAAATACAAACGGATTCGCGCTGCACGGACAATTCTCCTTTCACAGAACTACTAGTAATTTCTTTTTTCAAATCCAATTATCCTGATTCTCGTCCTGGTCCCGATTTTTCTCGAGTAAGCTAGCGTTTTAACTTCTTGCGAGCAGTCGAGGCGCCGTAATCAAACCTCATTCCTCGAATGCGAATCGCTTCATTACGGTCGGAGGAAAAAAGGACGAAGGACGACGACGAAGAAATTACTGTACAAGAAATAATTAGGTTGATTATTTTAGTAGCGGCAGTTTGGAAAAACGACTACGCGTCGTTTTCCTCGCCCGGATAAAAAGGACGCTGGAACAAGGAGTAAAGGATTCAAGGATTCAGCACGCGAACGCTGCAATTTCCTCAAGAAACTAATTATTTTCCAAACAAGTTTCTGATTATATTGTAATTAAGATAGTTTGCGCGCAGTGTTAGTTTCCGATATAAATTTCCAAGGCCAATCCTTGCAGGATAATTAATTCGATTATTCGCATATGTTCATCGAGTATATTCTATGGAAAATCAAGAATTTTTTAATGCAAGAACCAATTTTCTATCTTTATTGGTTTTCGAGATATCGGCGTTTAAACTTGACGCGTTCTGATTGGTTCAAAGTAATTGAGCGCACTTCAGCGATTGGCCCAACTTCGAACCCTCATAACTCGCCTAATTTTTGCGCGATTTGAAAAATTCCGACGACGCCGGCCGCCTGATTAATCCCTCTGTTACACGGGCGAGATTGAACTTTCGAGCAACTATTAATCCTTGTAATCCTGCTGATCCTGCGGAGGATCAAATTGGAATATCGCGCATTTAAATTCTACGGCCGCGCTCCGGACGTCCGCGCAGTCGGGCCGTCAAAACTTTCATCTCTCCATTACTCACCTCCGTCTCGCCGGCGGATCCCGCAGGACTCGCAGGACTTGAATCCCGGCCGATAGGCCGCCCGTTAAGTTTTAATGCGCGCACGGCCTCCAAAGGGCTGTCAATACGCTGCTAATACGACCGCAACAGCCGACACCTTCGCGCGTTCGTCCTGCGGCGGAACGAGCACGATTCCGAATCCTTCTGGTCCTGCAAATGCCAAATTGAATTTCTAAGTTTCATCGCTCCGCGCGCCAATCACATTTCCGACATGTTCATAACGTACGTCTCACAGGAGGTTTATTTTTATTATCCTGCGACCGATATCGTTCGCAGGATAATTTTCTCTGCCACCTTAAAAAACGGGGAATAATTCCAGGATGCGCTTGCAAAAAGAAGGAGCTCTGTAGCTTTATTGGTTCCAGAGATATTAAGCTTTAAAGTTTTGTGGTGGGGATATTGACAATCTCGCGGTCTGATTGGTCGAAACTTTAAACCTTCATAACTCCTGTAAAAATTGAGATATTTAAAAAATGAAAACGACATCGGGGACAGTGTTTTCTCCTCTTTCGCATATATCCACCGCGGATATATACAGGGTGTTTTAAACAAAATATTCGATATCGGACAATTTGTGCTTCCACTTTATTATTCATTCCAAAACGTTGTGTATGATGGCTTGCTATCAACATCAACATGAGCTGTTATGATAATGTCCGGGAGCGGGGCCGGTTTCGGACCCCCTGGGGGTTGGAACCGGGGGCGGCGAATTCGACGCTTGTAATCTCGGTGGAAACAAGCCGAACACGGCGCGGCGCTCGGGATGAATGCGAAATCGACCAATCGACCAAAACTGCCCGCCGTTCGAGGTAAGGTAAGGTCAATGACGCATCTCCGGTCGGGCTCCGTCGGGCGTGACGTGAATTACGATAACAACTGACCATTCCTTAAAAAACAACCCTCTGCCAACTTCGGAATGAAGCCGAGCCAATTCCGCGCCGGGTACTTTTTTCCGTTTTCGAAAATCTTTAGAACTCGCGGAGATACGGGCATATTAAGGTAGACCAATCGCATAGCTTCAAACACTAATCAACCATTGGTCGACACAAAACTGACCAATTAAAACATGCGAATTTTAAACGTCAATAACTCCTAAGCCATTGAAGATAAAAATCTGGGATTTTTTGCATTTCGCAGGTAAAGACCAGGACAATCGATTGGCGCAACCCTTAAATTTGTATAAATTAAATTACAACCCCCTTAGGCGAAGCGCATTATAATTTTCGGCCAAAAGAAGTTTGTTATTGTGTTCTTCCGGCGTTATTTACTCGCTGATGGCTGTATTTCCGCGAAATTTAGCATTTTTTTCGGCGGGGGTTGCGACAACCCCCCGCGTCGTTTAAACGCACAAACGAGCAAAATTGAAAACGTAAATAATACTTTTCTCTCGCGGCTCGGCACGCATTATGTAAATTGCGTGTGAAACCGCATCATTTTCCGCGTCATATACCACCCCCGACGCAACCACCCCCATCGGCCTTTATGAGGAAATTCGCGGAAATTATGGAAATGCGTTTTAAGTTTCGCGCACAACTTCGAAACTGTGTTAAACGCGCATTTTCCACCCCTCACCCCCCCGTCACTAGAAACCACCCGCGAGGGGAATTGTTTCTAAAGCAACGTTTTTCAATTGCAGATAATCAGCATCGGGATTTCGGACCGAAGTGACTAATTTGCGGCCGCCAGGGTGAGTTTACCCGCGCGTGCCACCCCCGGGTGGATAAACGCGGACGGCGACACGCCGAACTTTCGCTCCCTCCGGCATTCCCCATGCAAAAAGGCAAACAAGCCCGAAAACTTGGAAATATCGACGGCATGTATAAACACGCACTTCGCGAAGGGGTGGCTGTTAAGGGTTGGCGGAACTTTCAAGGCGTTGCCGTTTAACGTTCTCAATTAACGATAAATTTGATTACTCGCCGAAACGGTAATTTTATCGCGAAAAAATTAGGGGTTGTTTTCAACGAAAGGGGATGAAAGCGTCGAGGGGTCGTTCCAACGGTGGAGAATTTAGTCCCTAAATGATTGACGTTTTCGAAATTAAATTCCGCCAATAAACACCGGAGATATACGACGAAAGCCTTTTCGGTCCTTCGAGGGGCGTGGCCAAAGGCGAAAGTTTAACTTTTAATTACGGCGTTGTTTTTGGATCGATTTTCAAAATTTTAACGACGCATCAATCCTTGGGGAAGCGACTATTTTGTTATGTAGGGTGTTATACAGGGTGTTTGATAAAATGCAGTTGCGGCGAAAATTATTTCGAAGCGTTTGCGCTTAGAGAAACGAGGTAAAATGATTTCTTTTGATGCGCCGCGCCGGAGCATAAATTTTATTCCTCGCACGAGGCTACTTACATCGTTGGTCCTTCAAGGACCAGCAGTAATAGCAATAAACAAACGCGTAAATGTTGCCCGGCCACAAATCCTGTTTACTTTTATTGCGCGATGCTCTTTTGGCACATAAAAGCCAAATAAACGCCTGGCGCGCTCCTGACTCCTGATTACACTTTTGCTCCTTTTGCTTTGCGCCCGCGTTCGTCCTGTCGCTTCGCCCGGGGACGCTAAAAGACCCGGATTTTTATGAAACGCCGCGGACTTAAGATGATAAAATGTAGCTTAGGTATAATTACAAGTGAGGACTCGCTCGAGTCGAGGGAGAAATATTTGCAGGCCAAGTGGAGGATGGGGTGGATTCCCATTGGTCCAGTTTAGGTAATCGAAAATGTCGATGGTGGTCAGTCGAAGAAGTCGACTGGCGTGTGATTTATTTCAATATCTGTATAAACATTGAAGTTATGAAGGTTCAAACTTTTGTGGTGGGGAGGGATTTGAAGCGATGCGGTTGGTCAATTTTAGTAGGGTAGTGGAGTTAGTAGAGTAGGGTATTTAGAGTTGATTGGCGTTGGAATTTTTGAAATATCTTTAGAACTGACTGAGTTATTAGGGTTAGAGTTCGACCAATCAGAATCGAGTAATCAAAACAGTTGTTTACCAAATTTTAAACTTTAATAACTCGAGAACCAATAGAGCTAGAAATCTGATTCTTTCGCCAATCGTTTCAGCATTTTCCAAGTTATTTTAAAATACCACACAATTAAGGGCACTATCATTTCCACAGCTATTAATAATAATATGCCTAGCAATCAAGCACTTAATTAATAATTAGATAATAATTAATTTATTAAAACTAAAATTTTGCGCCATCCAATATTCGGCAGCTCAATTAACACTACACCGATTGGCCTACGTTAATTAACCGATTTGTTTACGCTCGCGTGAGTAATTAATTATTAATTAATGTGAGTGCACTCTATTATGCGCTTCTGCAATGCTCTAATTAATTTGAGCGATTGAGGGTTGTTCCAATTAAAATTCTGAAAACAATGAGGCACGTCAGTAGTAAAATTTAATTGTCTTTCAAGTGGCGAAAAGATTATAAAACTGAATTTATATTTGCAGAAGTTATGGGGTGTTAATTGCAAAAAAACACTTTGATATCTTTCAGGAAATATTCGTAATCCGTAATTTTGACGTTAATTTTTGGGTAGTTTACAAAATTTTTAGGACATTTTTTGTAATGTCGTATATATAGAATTTTATTGTCCGACTTTGTTAATTAAGTTAAGATATAAACAGATTTGTTGAAGTTACCAGGACTTTTATTTAAAAAAAACGTTATTATTTTTTTGAAAGTAGATTATATGTTGGAACTTTGCCGATTATTATCGGGTAGTTAGCAAAAAATTCTTGAAAAATAATTTGGTATTTTAGATTTAAAATTTATCTGGCTATCACACTTTGAAAAGATCGTTATGATATACCTAAATTTGAAAAAGTTACTGGGTGTTTTCTTACAAAGAAACAACTATTCTCAAGAAGGAAATAATGTCCATTAGAAGTTTAGCTTTAATTATTCGTGATTAATACTTATTATATAGTAAAAACCTGCAATACTGTAACTTTACAATTAAATCCTCTACTTAACGATAGAAAGCTAATTAAAAAATACTTAAATTTGTAGAAGTTACAGAGTGTTTCCTACAACCTCAGCTTGTTTTATATAGAAAAAAATAACTAATTGTAACTTTGACGTTAATTCAAGGACACTAATTAAACATATTGGAAAAATCTGTGTAACATTTTTGCATTGAAATTTAATTCTCTATTAAATAGAGAAAAGAAAATGAAAAAGTCTTAAAATTTATAGAAGTTAGGGATGATATTTCAAAATAAATCCTAGAAGCAACAAATAATGTTTAAACAATAATAACTCGCGTGTTTATAATCCGATTTTAAAAATCCTTACATATTTATAAGCCCCATTAGCCATATTTTGTATTGCGCCATAAGCAGTAATTATAGAGTTATACAAAGTGTTCGAAAAAGAGCATCAAACGTCGAAAGAACCAAAAAGAGTCGAGTAACATATTGCCCGTGACGCGTTATGGAAACTAGTTAATTAAAACAAAGTTTCCGCGTCCGGTCGCAATATCCTCCTGCAGCAGGATCGTTTTTCGTCCTTGCAATCGCATTTGCCATGCACTCTCGTCCCGTGCGCGCATAAATTTCGGCCCCGCGGGCGCCGCACGCGAAAGTTCACAGCGCGCGCCTCGCCGCCGGCAAGAGTAATTCCTGCTGGCAGGTCCTGCAGCCGGGGGCGGGGGGCGGCGGCGGCGAGTCCTAGTTTTCAGTTTCCACTTCGGGCGCCGCCGCGGTGATTTATATCTATCGAGTGGCGCGCACGCAGGACGTGAAGGCCGAGAAGATGCGAGCGGCCGAAAGTCGTTCGACCCTTAAAACTTTCCTGCAACGCCGAAACTTCGTCAATTAATAATCGCCCTTCCTCAATCATCATATCCCTCATAAAGTGCGCGCAAGAACATTGCACGAGGGATTACTTGTTTGGGAAGTGAAAACTGTCCGGGAAAAAATTATTGAAATTTTAAAGTACGGCCCTGGATTTCCACGCGGGGCATAGTTTACGTTGTCCAGGGTGCATGTCCGTTGGAAATTCTAAAATCGCTTGGCAAACAACGGAGATATTAAAGTTTAAAGAAATATTTTTAACTCCGCCCACCCCGCGCGACGTGATCCTGCTGCCGAAACTTTAAAGCCTCGTAGCTTTGTCGGGTTTCAACGGATTTTCGTCGTTCGAACGTAAAAATTCGCCAAAAAATATTCTCCATCGATCTGCGGACTAGCAACTGCAAAAAAGTGGGCGGGGCTTATTTATTGTGGTAATTTTAGGACGATATATAGTGAAATGAAGTAAAATGGGTGTAACGAATTTATTAATAACGAAAACGACTGTTCATAAGACAAGTTCATTTACACTAAGAATTTTACATAGTCTATTAATTTATTTAGATGCGGCCCTGGAAGATCTACAGAAAAATAGTTCAGAACCTCTGAAGTCCAAATCCGTTGGATATTTTAAAATCGCACTATAAACGACGAAGATATCGAGGTTCACAGAAATGTTTTTAACTCCGCCCATAAAGTATCAATTATTCCCGCCTTAAAAACTTTAAACCCTTGTAACTTTCATAGTTTTCATCGGATTTTCGTGGTTCAAAGGTGAAAATTCGTCGAAAAATATTCTCTGCCGGTTTGGCGATGTATTCTATAAAAAAGTGGGGCGGGGCTTAATTATTTTGGCGGTTTTGTCGTTAAATGTAGTGATATTATGTGCAATGGTCGTAATAAATCCGTTAAAAAAGATGGCCACTCTTGATAAGGCCCGTCCACGGTTTCAATTGCGCCGAGCGGAGAATTAATCGCCAATAATCGTAAATTCTCGATTTCTGTTGCGGTTTTCAGCTCGCCGCCCCCGGGCATCAAGGTGTAATAAAAGCCGGCGTACTAATATACCAACTCTCGAGTGTGCGCCGCAAACCGCCGAAAGCGCACGCCGCGAAACAACCCTCTCCACTAGCGTAATGCCGGAAAATGATTTACGATATTCAATAGTTTTCCTTTCCGAGCTTTTCCGGTTTCGGGAGAGACGTTTAATTGCGTTTTATCACTCCGGGAGTTCGTAAAATTTTTTATAATTTTTCGTAAATGCCCTGTATATATACATATAATATATAACGCCCTGTATAACTTCAAATATTAAGCCCTCGGTCCGGGCATTAATATTCCGCTAGAAATTTTAAAATCGATCAAAGGGCTCGCGAGAAATCGCGCTTTGAAGTTCGCAATTAATCTCCGCCCACCGCGCGCGAGTAGATGGCGCTGCAACGGAATATAAAAATGCTATTATCTCGGCCGTTTGTCTATCGATTTCGAAAATTCCAACGCCGGCGGAATTCCGGCGACGCCCCGTACGCAATAAACGTGCGCGGCGGATAATTAAACCCCTGTCGCCACGTCGATTGGTTGATGCAAGTTATTAGGGCGCACTTCATTTGCGCCGAACAATTTCGCGCGCGCTTTGCGCGCGGGGTACGTTTGTCATTATTTTTGACGCGCTTTGGCGCTCGTCACATGCGGTCCCTCTGGCCGCAAATTTCGCTCGATTAAATTCATCTCCCCCACCCCCCTCGGCGCCGCGCGGCGCGCTTGCGTTTGACGCGCGGGGCCGGCCCGCCCTTTCAGTAAGTATGATAATTCAATTTTAATCAATGATAACTTGTTCAAAGCCCACCGACGAACAATCTAATATGCGCTCGGTTATATTTAGGGGCGGAATTGCCGAGGGGCAGTTAATTTCGAACGTTGTAATTGGCAGAGCGTTTAATTTGTATGCGATCCGCGTTCGAACGATGCAAATCGAGCGAGTAGCAAGGGAGATATTGAGGTTTAAAGTTTTTATTTTCGCCACGCCCACTTTTTGTCCCGGAAAATTATTGTATATATACCGAAATTTTAAAACTTGAATATCTTGCGTGTTTATTGGCCGATTTTCAAAATTCAAACGACTTTCGAACAAGGGTTAATGCAATTTTCATAATTTATACACAGGGTGTTCCTGAATGATATACAAGGTGTTCGAAATTAATAAAATAAATTTGTTTTTGAGTTCTTGGCGGAAAATGTTTATAAGAGGGCTAATAGAAATTAAGATGCAGCGGAAAATATTTTCGCCCGAAGGCTTCAAGTGTCAGAAGAGCGGAAAACCGGAAAACAACTTTTTATCTCTCTGCGACATGAATGCGCGGCGCAAAAACATTAAAAGCTTTCATCATAACTTCGCCGAAAGGAAAATAAACCTTTGCTGCTTATCGGCAAACAGTCTTGATGAATAAATATGGCATACCATGTGTCCGAGGCGCGGAGGGAAATTTATGCGACGGAGTGATAAGAATATAAACGAGCGCGGAAATTCGGCGCGTGCGTTTCAATTAATTATATTTAATTGAATACGAAATCTGCGCCGCGCGGGCGGAAACGAGGCGTGGGCGTGGCTTGGCGCGCTCGCCGCGGCCGGAAGCGTTGACGTTGATGGAAGATTGCACGAGTTTCCTTCTAGCCGGAGTTTTCCGCGCAGCTCTTCATCTCGAAGACGCGCGCGCGCGTAATTGCGATCCATAAATCAAAATCAGCGCGCGGCGCCCGCGGAAAAATTTTAAATTTGTTGCAATACAGTTTCTTGTTTGCTTGCAGGTGCGCGCAGTCGGACGCGGCATGATTGGCGACGCTAGTCGGGAGTGATAGATCGCGGTGAGTCGAGCTATTTTTGACGCGCATGCGCACCAGCGCACCGCTTTAGTTTTTCGTTCGTTGCGGGCGTATTTACCGACCGATTCGAAAAATTCTGACGGATTCACAATCCCGAGGAAATTCTCTGTCGGAAAGATGAAAAAACCGCCAAAGCGGAAAACCGGAAGTTCGTAAAAAACGACGTCGCGAGGAGGTGAAATTACGTTATCCTCGCGTCGATCCGCCCCGGGCGAAGTTAGCCACGTTTAAAATTGAACGCGACAGTGTAATCCTTCCGGCCGCCATCTTTTCCGGGATAGTTTATGTTCGTTTGGTTGCGTCGCAGTCGGGAACGATCGCAATTACGCTCGGGGACGCAGTCGATGCGCGTTTGACTCGAGCGTCGGGGGCGGCGCGACGCGCACTGACATGTTAATTACGTTCCCGTCGCGCGCCGCTTCTGTTTCGTCCTTTTTGTCCTTTCTGTCTCGCGGTCTCCTCGAGCGCGCGCGGACCTCTTGGCTTTGCAAACTTTGCGCGATTATTTTTCGTCGAGTTGATTTTAAAGGATTTAGGATTATGCCTTAATAATGGCGGAAACCGGAAACCGGAAGTGGCTCTTCACAACATCGCATTCATTCACGCATTTTCCGTGGAATTTATTTCATTCATCAAATTAACAACTTATCAAAGCGGCCATTTTTTTGCCGCGCATGCGCAGAAGTCCTCACTGTTAATGAATCCTTATTTGCGGGCGTATTTATGGCCCGATTAAAGAAATTCCAATGGATTTATATTCCCTGAAAAAATCTCTACTGGAAACGCCGGAAAAGTCGAAACCGGAAAAACGGAAAACCGGAAACGAGACTCGATTTAGAAATAAGCCAACACTAAATCTATCCACAACAATGCTTAATAAATTGGCAATTGCAACCGGCGACGGCACACACGCACACACACACACATTGCCGCCCCCGACGGCTGGGAAATCCCGTCCGAATCCTTTTCGTCCTGACTGGACGCTGTCAAAAGCAGAAAGTTATCTCCGCCGGCCACATTTGCGCACTCATCAATCAAATAATTCGAGGGGGGGCGCACCTCGAGAAACAAGTCCCGCAAAAGGACCAAAGGACCTCCGGCCGAGTTGTCGTCCTGCGGCCGAGGGTCGAAAGGCCATAACTCGCGTGCAGCATCCAGCGAAGTCACGTATTGTACATTTCCGTCACATAACAACGAGACGCGTCGAGAGACATGTAATATCCTGGCCGCCTCGCGCCGCCGCCCCCGACGGAGCGTGACGGAATAAAAATCCCGTCCTAATTACGTTCTCATATTTGCGCGCCGCGGCTCGGAATTTTATACAATTTTTTTCCGTCCCGCTCTCGTCCTTTCATCCTGCAGGACTAAACGTCCTGAGGTGTGTTCATTTTTGACGTTGTTAACTCCGTGAGATTATATCTTCCACGGATAATTCGTTAACGCGTCATTTTTTGACGCGCATGCGCACTAGCCGCGCTTCCCCCACTCTTTTTAGTTTTTTGCGGATTGCGGCCTTTATTATGGACGGATTTTAAAAATTCCAAAGGATTAGAGCTTCCGGGAACTTTGTGCGTCGGTTTAGGGTAACGTCGTCCTTAAAATTGTACTATCCTTCTTTCGTCCTTTTATCATTTCCTTGCGGGAAACGCTTGGATATTTATTTATACACTACAAAAGCGAATTATCTGTGGAATTTTTTCATTTGGCTTATTTAGTTCCGAGAAAGTCCTGGAAATTTCCGCGGCGTCCGACAGATGTTCCTGCGGCGGGCGCCGCTCGACAGGCCGATAGCAGACGTAATGTTTGATATTTCGTGCCAAGTTTCCAGGAATTTGAATTTTGAATAAAGTTACGTCGCGCTGATGCGCGCAAAAAAGGACGACTCGAGGCGAACGTCTCGCGAGTTCGCAGGATACCGAGCGTCGTCCCGATTCGTACATAAATGTTATGAAAGTTTCCATTTGCAGCGTGTCATCAACTCAGGAAATGTGCCACGCCTATTTTTTTGGCGCGCATGCGCACAAAATGAAGAAAAATAACAACCCATTAGTTTTTTGCCCATAAAATTCGTGAATGCCAACCGATTTTTATAGTTCGAACGGTGGTCGATTCAGAAAAAAATTCTCTATAAACTAGGGTGTAGTACTAAAGGATAATATTGTAGGACGAAGGACCAACGAAGGACGAAGTACAGAATTGTTCGTTTCGGACAACAATCGGTTTTGTGTGTCATACACGCGTCGGCAGCTTGCGCAAAATTGTTTCAGGCGCTTGCCGCCTCCAACCCGCCACTTTTCAGACGATTGTGGGGGCGTTTCTCCGGCTTTCCGAGGCACGGGCCTTTCTCCGACCCTGATTGATGGTCGGAATTACGTCGATAGACAGCCGACAGACAATTTACTATCCGAAACGCTCCGAATCACCTTGAGGTTAGGATTAGATTTATACAGAAATTAATTAGGGTCGAGATAATTTATAATCATCCCTCCAGCGCGCCATTTTTCTTCCACGAACTTTTTTACGATCGAATTAATTTTTACGCAAAACAATTTCTTGTCCCTTGATTACCCATGTGAATTAGCTTCTTCCCCCGTCTGCCCTCGCCCCTTTGGCCCATTGTGCCGTCCCGCAGGTCGCGTCCTTGCAATTTTAATTACGTTAGTGTCATCCAAGCCCTCGGCGCGTCTTCATAATTAAGGGAATCGAGAGTCAAAAGCGTATCGAGTTTATGCGGGGGCGGCCAGACGCCGACGGCGCGCGCGCGCGCCTCCGACTGGATGAAATGGCGCCGACGGAGCGTTTCATACGTTTAATTATTCCGCTGGATTATTACTCAAAGGGGCGGGGATTAAAACGTATTTTGCTATTTTCGACGTTCAATTTTTAACGAAGTTTCAGCCGTCGCCATTTGCAAAGTCTTTGTTGCGTTAACCTGAAATTTTTACCTACGATGAAGGCCTTATTCAGCATTAATATTATACTCGGTAGAGTTTATTTGGTTAATTACTTTTCGAGTAATTAATTGCAGGAGTGCCTGGTGTAATTTTCATGCTCGAAAAAGTTACGTGTTGTTAAATTGTCTGTCGTTTTCAGGTTTATTAGTCGATGTTTATAAAAAAATTACAGGTTAAAGACAATTTCATTGGCTTTCTAATGGTGTTTAATTAAAATACGCAACGTAATTTGTTTTCGAGTAATTAATTAGAGAAGAGAGAAAAGCGCTTTGGGAAGAAAATATTTTTCATAAAAACGTCGTCCACTCAATCATACTCCCACGCAAATAGTACAATAACAAAAAATACGAAATAATTAACCTATATTCTGTATTAAATTCCTTATAACGTTCTTTTTACGGAAATTAAATATCTCTCATAGTTCCTTCGTAATGTTTCCTTAAACTTCACCAACTTTCGTGAAGTTGAAACATGCAAAAACTAACAAATTGATGGAAATTTCCCCATAAAAAGGATAATGCAAACATCCTTACTTGTCACGTCATGTAACCAAGATGCCCGATGACAAATGTGGAGATTTTTGTCCCGCTCGCGTTATGAACTGCGCTCATGAAGGAAACAGGAAGTCGCGCGCCCGGCGCGCTTGGCGCTTCGTCTTGCCGGCATCCCTCGCGTTGTCCCGTCCCGAATAGTTCCGTATTTCATCGCTCGCAGTGTATCCCCCTTTATCCAGACATCATCCGGGAGCGTAATATGCATAATAAACATAATCGCATTAGATTTAATGCGCGCACGTCCTGGCTTAGCGGCGTGTAATTGTTTAACAACATTGCGCGTCTTTAAGGAGTCGTTTTGAACGTCTCAAAGACGAGCACATAAAATGTGTGGATACAACGAACCACGCAGGATGTGCAGGCTTGTAGCTCTTAGTTCGTAAATTGTCCTTTGAATGCTGCGCGCCGCGTCGCGACGTCCTCGGATGAACAGGATGCAAGTCGCTGCTTTGAAACAAAGACACAATGGTGGAAATTGCGGAAATCGTAAACAGCGTAAGTGCGCGAGGATAAATTTTCAATGTGTGTGCATTATCCTCGAGCGATTGTTATCCTTGCATTGTCCTTGTCATCCTTGGAAATTAAATTTTCGCCGAAACGTCGCGCTAATTTCGATCCATTTAAACGCTTCGTTCGAAATCGGCGATTTTCCGGTTTTTCTATTTCCCGTTTCCGGTTTTCCGGTTCGGTCCGGCCGACGCAATTTATCTAGCGAGCGAATCCTGCGGACTACATCAGATACGCAGACGTTCGGAATACGCGCGCCAGCGCTAACCGGAAAACAGGAACGAAATGCCGGAAGTGAGTCGCTTCTAAGTGCGCCGCGCCGATGCAATCGTCCGAGAGAGCGAGATAGCGCTGGGAATTGCTGCGGAAGTGCAATAAACGTCGAATTGGAAGTGATGAGCTTGTTTTTCCGGGTTTTGTTTCACGCCCGCTCCTGGCGACATGAAGTTTAAATCAATATTCCGAAAGGACTGCACTGCCCAGACGCATGAAACAGATTGCAATCGATAAGGGATTACATTTGACATTATCCAGCGGTGAAATCGCCAGGATAACTTTGCTCGTTTTAAAATGACAATGATTTAAAGTCTTGTAATTGGATTATTTTAGTTTGTTAGTTTTGACTAAACTTTTTCTGCAATTAATTACCGGGAAAGTAGTTGAGATAAAAGAATGAGCTTGGTTGTATTTGATAGAGAATTACACAGGGTATGACGCGGATTTTTTTGGTATATAAAGGGTAATTTGTTAAATAGTTAGAGTGGCATAAACAAGATTTTTGTAAATGATTATTTATAATCATCTATTTTCACCAAGTTTATGATTTTTTTATAGGCAAACTATTGAAGGTGGAAACATCAATTAAACTTCACCTGATGGCTAATTAATAATAGCATAACACTAATATTTTATGTTACCGTCACATTATTATTTATGTCGTGGGCGTGGTCTAAAGTTGGATACTGGTAAATGAACTGCACAACTAGTCTGCCTTTATGTAGTATACCATTTTTTATCAGAGAAACTAACAATGATAGGAACATAAACTAAACTCTCCTATATAGCTGATTAATCAACTTAGTTCTCCAATTTTTTTGGTTTTGATAGTGTATTTACTTTCAAGGTGGGCGGGGCCTGAATTCGGATGTATGTCGATGTAAAAGTAAATCAACCAATTTTTCTAAATTTTAAACATTTTTTACAAGAAAATTAATAACGATAGAAACCTGAAACAAAGTGTAAAATAAACATAATAGGTTGTAGTATCTCTGAAAAAAAAAAATGTCGTGTTTGTGCTATTTGCCGCATGGTGGCGCAAGTTCAAAGTGCCGAATACTAGTTTAAGAGCTAAGTTCCACCTCTAAACTGAGACGATTATTGGTAATAATATGCAGAATTAAGTGCACGTCGTTTGCGCAAACGGAGCGGCGAACGACGTCCCTTTCGGGAAATGAAAATTTCAATTGCGACGCGGGCTGCATAATCCGTGACGCCGGCGGGCGGGCATGAAAGATGCCGTTTGCATTCCATTACGTCGACGTGCGCACGCGGCTCGGAATTGCGAAACAAAACTATTAATACGGGCGGACGCACCGAGCGAATGTGAAGTTTTAATCAGGCTTAATGAAAGCTGCAGAAAAACAAGCGAGCGGCCGAACGTGCGCGCCGCTACACGCAATTTCGGCCGTGAATACAAATTGGTTTCGCTTTGCATAAACTGCGGCGCCGCCCGGCGGCTTATGCCGGTTGACGTATTCGTTAATTAGCGCGTTCGTTTCCGATAGAAATTTGCGTTCGTCTACTCGTGGTAAGTGACGCCATCTATCGGCGAGTCGCTAAAGCGTTCGCTTGTTTGTTGTCGTTGTCGTCGCGCGCCGTCCTGCAGCCGGCGGCGGCTGAATAATCGGTGTTATCGCGCGGTCGCAACTTCTGCCGTCGCGCCGCCGCCCCCGACGCGAAAAGGACTATTATTACCGCGGCGGGGTAATAACATTCGCCTCGAACCACTCGAAGCTCGATGTTGGACGTGGGTCGGAGACCGAATCCGCCGCCGCCGGCGTCGATTTATTGCGTCGCGCCGCGCTCGGCTTCGCGCAAACTATGCGGAAACAAAATAAATAAGCGGAACGACGCAAATATTGGTTTAAATGAGCTTCGGCGGTAATTCACTGGGCGATTTTGATTTTTTTTTTGATTTTGAAAATTCTCCGGAATTTTCTTATGGGAAATGCCACGTTGCCCGGCGCCTCCACTTAGACCATCAGTCCATGCTCATAGGTAGCGCTTCAAATCTATTTCACAGAGAATTTCACGAAATTATCTCGAAAATAATTTCTGACACGAAATTTGTGCTCGATTTATTCTCCTAATGAGAAACGCTGCGCCGCCTGGCGCCTTCACTTGGATTTTATTTATTATTTCACGTTTTGCTCGCTCGACGGCAGCAGGAACGAGAGACGAACAATGCGATTGTGATTTATCGTCATAAACGACAGGAAAATAATGAATCCGCGCTACAAATACTGTTTCTTCTCTTTTGCAGGACACGACAGGACGACGTCGAGGACTCTCAGCGATGCATTACGCGGGCCTTCTGCTCGTCGCCGACCTGCTAGCGTTCGTTTCGACAGACAACTTAGGTAAAGTGCGACTTTATTACTTCGACAATATGTCTGTAGTAGATGGAAGTCATTTGGACTTATGGCAGATTGCCAGGGACGGATTAAATGCGACATTTTTAAGGGAAATTGTTACGGAGTTTTTGTCAGTCGCTACTAATAATTAACATTACGTCAATACTAAAATAGATGGAGGATATAATTAAATTGTTTTAGAAAGGGGATTAAATTTTGCGTATATTAAATTTTAGATGAGCAAATTTGAGTAAATAGTTTGATTGCGAGAAGGATTTAAAATTTGAGAAAATTTATCGATTTTTGTTTGGTACTAGTTTATAAAAGTTTAGGAATTTTTTATGGACGAACTAATAATGGTATCGAATTAAATTAAAATGCATATGTTTGACAATGAATCAGAGTTATATAAAATAAAGTTTAGTTGCGATAGGTCGATTAGTTGATAGGTGGCAGCACTTTAAATTACTTCGTATCTGCTTAAAATTCACGGGATACATTTTTACAAGAGTTTGTGATTTTTTTACTGGCAAACTAAATGACATATTAAAATGAATTAAAAAGCGTTAGATAGATACCTCATCAGAGTATAACATAAAAAATATTAGGGGAGATATGCCGAGTAGTTGCCAGATGGCAGCACTTTAAACTACTTTTTGATCTGTTAAATACCTATCTCCAAAATCAATACAAGATTTAGGATTTTTTTACGGACAAACAAATAATGATATTGAAATAAACCAAAGTGCATTCAATAGATACCTAATCTGAGTATCACACGAAAAAGTTTAGTTGGAATTGAGCCATTACTCGCTAGGTGGCACCACTTTAAAGCAAGCGAATCATTTGGCATGTTGAAAAACAACCGCCTTTTTCTATTTCCCGACGAAAGCTCATCAAATAAAAACACGCTGCGCTAAAGCCGACCTTTGCCTAAACTCCTGCGAATCGTTTTTACTCGTTTCGACCTAATTCGCGGTAAACTCCGAGCGGGTACGCGAATCTAAACGCAGAGTTCGGCGAAATTACCAGCGCGGATAATCAAGCGACATTGGAAATGCGCGCGATCGCGCAGGATTCGACTCGGGCGACCGCAGCAAAACGCCACCGAATTGCGTCGGCGGCAGCGGCGATGCTTTATTTCTTGCTTTTTGTTTGATTCGAAAGCGGATCAGCGTCGGAGGGCGGAAAAAGTCGACGCAAGACGCGAGCAAATTTACATTAATGATGCGCGCGTCCGCCGCGAGGATACGCTCGCATGCCGGCGCCGGGGATAAAGGATAACGGATCGAGGACGCGAGGTTTGCCTTTTGGTCTCGAGCGGCGCCGAGCATCATTTATCATGCGCGCGGCAAACAAATCCATTTCGAGATTTAAATTGAAACACAAGAAGTCGTCGCGGTGCTCGTCGGTAGATGGCGCCGGTCGGCGCGATTGCCACGTTGCGCTTTATTATTTTCGGCGGGGCGGCGGGCGGGCGGTTTTAAACGATGCTGACGGTAAATGACAACGAGCGTGGCGGAGAGGATGATTCGCGAGGACGCGAAACGCGCGAGGACGTTAGCGCGGACGCGGACGCTTTGCCGTGGGACGATAAATTCACGTAATCGCCGTGTCGGCGACATCAAAATGCGAGCGCCCGCGCCCGAATTACGCCCGCCAGAGTTGTTTATTAAGGATATTTTTTATGTCTTTATGAAATTTCATCAACGCCCCTCGACGCCGAGCGCGTTTTTAAGAATTTATGTGCGGCCCGATGTGTTCGCTAGTTCTAATTTCCACTTTGGGAATTTATTACGCGAAACGCATTAGAGATAAACGCATTTTTTTAAAACTGGGACGAAGCGTAACTTTCTAACTAAATTCTCGTTGGGAAATATTGACTAGTTTATGAATTGTCACGGTTTAATGATTATTTTTTTAGGAAGCACAAAAAAATTGGGAAATTGATTTTCCTTTTTAGGCATCGTTCATGGTCATTTATAAATGGAGTTTTAAACAAATAATATGTTGTTTATAGAAAATTTTACGGGCTATCATATGGTGAAAAGATAATTTAATTTTCTGTTATAGTTTAGAAGTTATAGTCAATTTTTCAACTTAATACCTATAGTAGTTCAGTGTGTTACGTAATTACTTCCACTTTGTGAATTATTTACGCGAAAAGTATTAAAGCTAGGTATTTTTTCTAAAAGGCACGTGAAAGTGGAGTATATACTTCATACTCAGTAATTTTTTTGTAGAGAAATATCTATTAGTTCAGCACTCACAGCGGTTTGTAAAGGCTTATCATGAAAACAACAAAAAATGTGAAAATGAACTCTACAGTTTACCTATATTTTAAGGGAACTTTTAGATGGAACTGGTTACTTTTAAAAATACAGTTTATAGAAGATTTAATTGGCTTTATTTTTCCGTTAAATTTATTAAAATATCACTTCCGGTTTCAATGATATCGCAAGAAATAATGAGAAAAACGTACGAGAAGTGAATATTTCATTTGATTATTGATCTTCCACTTCCACTTTGCGAATTTATTACACGGAAAGTGTTAAAGCTAGGTAATTCTTTTAAAAAGCACATGAAAGTAGAATAAATATTTTATACTCAGTAAATTTTTTGAAGAGAAATATTAATTTGTTCAGCACTCACAGCGGTTCGTAAAAGTTTATTATAAGAACAACAAAAAAATTGAAAATGAACTTTACAGTTTACCCATATTTTAAGGGCACTTATGGAAGGAATTACATACATTTAAAAATGTGGTATATAGAGAATTTAATTGGCTTTATTTTGAGGTAAAATTATTTAAAATATTACTTCCGGTTTATAAGATATCGCAAAAAGTAGTCAAAAAACCGTAACGCTAGGGGAATATTCTGTTCGATTTTTAGCCTTTTAGATCGGCCTACCTGAGGCAACACTAGGTTATGTTGGCCGATGACACCGCGCGTCGTAAATCCGCGTCTGTCTGGCGCATTTGGGGGTCGGCGCGTCCTTCGCCGCGCCCGTTTTTAGTCCCCGGAGCCGGAGTGTGTGCACGCCACGCCGCTTGTCTCGTCCTGCGATTTATGGCCTCAGTTTTACTTTGCACAAGGTGCTTTTTGCCAGAGCGAGGGCGTCCCCCGTCTCGTCCTGCGTCCTGCGCGGGCGCGGGCTTGCGGCGCCATCAATTCTGGAAATTTCCGGCGGAACAACGCGAAGCAGATACGCGAACGCGCGAGCATGAATTCGGGCGGAATCGTCGCCGAAAAATTAATAACGGACGTCGTCGGATATTGTTTCAGCGCTGCTGTCCGGCACCCTCAGGACCTTCCAGCAGGCGGGATGCGACGACGATCTGGTGACGCTGAAATGCCCGCCGGGGACGAGCATTTCCGTCGAGCTGGCGCAGTACGGCAAGGCGTCGCAATCGCCCGAGAAGCGCCTCTGCCTCGAGAGGTCCGGACGTCCGGACAAGCATATCAAGGACAAGAAGGACGCGAACACGTCCTGCCTCTGGCCGTCGTCGCTGCAGGTGAGCGGGCCGGCGCGCGCGCGTAACCGAAGCGCTCAAAAAATTGTTTTCCAGAGCAAGTGGGACGAGATGACGCAAGGCACCTGGGGACGCGTAAGTATTCCGGTCGGCCGCGCCGGAAGCGCCGGAAGTGATCGGTATAGGTGCCCGGGCGGCGCCGCTAACGATGCGCGGCGCAGTACTCGCTGTTGCAGACCGTCGTCGAGGCGTGCCAGAAGAAGAGCAGCTGCAAATTCCAGGCGTCGCCGCGGACGTTCGAGGGGGATCCCTGCCCCGGCGACCGGAAGTACGTCGAGGTGGCGTACAAGTGTCGGCCGTGTAAGTCGCCGCCGCTCGCGCCGAAGCGCGGAACTGAGAGGAATTTGGTGCTTTGCAGACGAGTTCCGGAGCCGGGTCGCCTGCGAGAACGAGCGCATTCAGCTGCAGTGCAACCCCAACTCGCGTGTCGCCATCTACAGCGCGAGTTACGGCCGCACGGAGTACGAGAGTTTCCAGTGCCCGCAGCCGCAGGGGGTTGCCGAAGAGAGTGAGCTTTATATTGGCGCTAAACTTGCTATCGTTTGTCATCTTCCGATGTTCCGTTCCAGCTTGTCTCGTGAGCTACGCCACCGAGACAGTGATGCAGATCTGCCACGGAAAGAGGTCCTGCGACTTTTCCGCCGACGCCGCCACCTTCGGCAATCCTTGCAAGCCCCTGACACGGATGTACCTGAGGATCGTCTACACATGCGGTCCGTTTCTCCCTCTGAAGCTAATCGAATTAATTCCAGCTGACTCTCGTCTCGTAGTTCCCAGAAAAGTTTTGAACAAACAGTACGAGGGGCGCCTGGCCGAGGACGAGGCGGACATGGACCTCAACCTCAATTACGACGAGGACTTCGACGGCTACGACGCGAACAACGCGCACATCCGCGAGTCGGCCGCGTCGCCGGCGTCCAACTCGAACGCGCGCTCCGCCACCCCCAGTGTGAACGCCACCAAGGACACGATGAAGTTCCCTATGCTGACCAAGACGGACACCCTCGAGGAGGAACCCGGTACGTCCCGAAACGCCGCCCGCTTGCGGTTCCGGTTGATCATCGCCATGTTTTCAGAGCACCCGGAGAACCTCTACTTCTACGTCGTGCTGGGCGTCGCGTCCGGCGTGCTCGTCTGCGTCGTCCTGCTGGCGGGCCACCTGGCGCTGCAGTGCGTCCGGAAGCGCGAGCGCAAGTTCGACGTGACCATGACGGACATCTCCGTGACGAACGACTTCGTCGACAACATCAGCGAGGTGGACGACGTCGATCTGCGGATGAGCGCACCGACGGTCGCGGTGCACTCGCCCGCCGCCTGCCCGAACGCGATGATGCACGTCGCGGGGGCGGCGCGCGCGGGCGGCGCGTACTACTACGGATGACCAGAGTGCCCGGGGAGCGGGAGGCCGATCGTCGGGTCGCCGGCGACGTCTCCCAGGTGTCCGGGCCAACGCACCTACTGCTTCTAACGAGCGCTAATTGCGGAAACGCGATTATCGCTCGCTACTATCATCGTCAAATAATCAAAAGCGTTTTGGTTCGTCTGCGCATGCGTTCTGGGAATGTCTTGTAAATATGTTAATACGATCATTCGGGGGTGATTGTTACTCGAAAATGGAACGGAGCGACGTGGAGGGGTTGCAAATGCCGGTGAACGGTGGAAAATTGACATTTTGAATGAACGGGGTTAATGTTGTTTCTATAAGATTAGTGTTTGTAAAATAAAATGGTTAAAACACTGTGATTTCGAGTCATTTTGGAGGTGGGTTTGGGGGAAATTAATTTTGTTGGTTTTTGTATCGTTTTCGCCCTGTATCTCGTGATGTACTGGACGGATTTACATTTTTCTGGCACCATTATGTTCAGAGGAACATTTACTTTTAATGTAATGTATAACTCATTTACAATTTTGGCGGGAAATCACGAAAAATTTAGTTTTTCGCCCTGTATCTCTTAAAGTACACAGGCGATTTTTATAAAACAAGTGCCATATGAAAGTGACGGAAATTCTCTTTTATTTCGGTGTATAATATGTTTAGAAATTCGTTTGGCAAATGCTAGAATATGTATTTGTCTTACGTTCTCTTGGATAAATTTTTGTTTTTGCCATGTATCTTCAAAACCACTGGGCCAACACCACCAATGTTAGTCTTATTTTATAGAGTGGAAAATTCTCTTTTATTTTCATGTTTGGTATGTTTAAAATTTCTTCGGAAAATACAGGAAAAATGCAATTTTCATAATTTTTTTTTCGGTAAAGTTTAGTTTTCGCCCTGTATCTCAAAAACGGTTCAACTGATTTTCACTGTGTTAACATCATTTTATAGAGAGAAAAGTTTTCCTTTACTTTCATATATCACATGTTTCCAATTTCATCTATGAATGTCAAAAAATACAATTTCCTACAATTTTTGTCGATAAACTTTAGTTTTCGCCCGGTACCTCGTAAACTACTCAACCGATTTTCAGCACGTTAACATCATTTTACAGAGGACAAAGTTTTCTTTAATCTCATGTATCACATGTTTCCAATTTCATCAGTGAATGTCAAAAAAATGCAATTTTCTACAATTGTTGTCGATAAAATTTAGTCTTCCCCCTGTATCCCGTAAACTACTCAACCGATTTTCAGCGCGTTAACATCATTTTATAGAGGGAAATGTTTTCTTTTATTTTCATATATCACATGTTTCCTATTTCATCAGTTAATGTCAAAAAAATGCAATTTTCTACAATTGTTGTCGATAAAATTCAGTTTTCGCCCTGTATCTCGTAAACTACCCAACCGATTTTCAGCGCGTTAACATCATTTTACAGAAGGTAAAGTTTTCTTTTATTTTCATATAACACATGTTTCTAATTTCATCAGTGAATGTCAAAAAATGCAATTTTCTACAATTTTTGCCGATAAAATTTAGTTTTCGCCCTCTATCTTGTAAACTATTCAACCGATTTTCAGCGCGTTAACATCATTTTACAGAGGGTTAAGTTTTCTTTTATTTTCCTATAACACATGTTTCT
>JARRAA010011411.1:0-13781 GCA_030557295.1 Ecitodaemon sp. MM-2014 | reverse complement strand
TTCAGCGGCGAAGACAAAGCTGCGCGGCGAGGGCATGCAATTCGACCTCAATCCTTCTTTGGACGTGGAGTTCGTGGCACGCGTCTACGGCGCAACGTAACGTAAACTACTGTGCAGCGCGCACGCGGTGCAATAAGATATTTCAGGAAAAACAAACCTACTTTATTCAACACCTTTGTACACCTGTTCATTGTGTTTGCATTATTGCACGCGTCGCGACAACTCCTTCGGTTCGATTCGCCATTTCGGGATCCGAGGTGCGAGGCAATCGCGCGTTGGTTTCTAATGGAAATAACTTATAGATTAATTTCGTTCGCGCGGGCGTGCCGTGCGCACACGCCGACGAAGTCGCTCGGTCGGAGACCGTTCGGACCGTCTGTTGGAAAATTACGGACGCGAAAAATTGTTGACGCGTCCACCTCGCTACGCTGCACAACTAACGCTTGCTTGTGCGTCACCTACGCGCGAACATCTGCGACATGCTTTATCTCTCCATCTCTTCGTTTAATCGCATTTAAAATAGATATTATAAATTCTCGACGGCCGTGGTGGTCATTCGGTTGTTTTTGTTTTGCGGCGTTTTGCAAGTTTGTTTATTTTTCTTTCCGCATTAGAAGTATTTCTAATGTGGGCGCAGTTGTTTTCGCGTTGCGATCCTATTGTTTATAGTTTAAGCCTCAGACGAGATAATTTTATGCTAATTGCAGTCCGATTGGGATTTGCGTAATTGTCGTGTCTCAATTATATCGATTGGCAAGGAAATCACTGACGGCGCGCTTTACTGCCACGCGAATTTCGGCCGTCCGGATTTTATGATTTTTCTCCTGCGTCGATTTTGAGTAAATTTTATACATCTACATATTGATTCGTGCGGTTCGATATTTTAACGTCGTCGTGGATTTGTTTGATGTCGGCACCGGCGCTTTTGTCGAATCCCCGGAGAGTTCGATTTTATATATTCATTGATGCGGTCCAGTAAAACACGTTCGGCGCAAGCGACTTCGCGCCGAACTTTTGGCACCGATTGCAATTCTTTAAATAAACGTGCCTACATTCTCGCTCCTCGTCGCCGATGCGCTAAATGTTATATCAGCAACCGAAATAGTATTCGCCGCTTTTGCGACAGCCTACATGCAACAGCGCTTTTCGATGGTTTTCCGCCGTTCAGTTGTTTCTGGTCCTTTGTGCGATGCACCGTGGGGATTAGGGCCAGACAGCGACGGATGTTTATGGACGTCGGCGCAAACGGCAAAAAACAATGTGTTTGCAGGCGAAAACAACAGGGAGGCATCCGTTCGACATTTAATTTTAACCGTCAAGGATGGAATCGACGCCGCGCGAGCGCGTCGCGCGACACTTCGAGGCGGCTCTAATACGTATTCCTCGCTCAATGTCGTTATTAAGATTCGGCGATTAAGCAACGACTTTTATTTAGGGTTGGACCCCGGCTAGAATGCCTGCCTGTGCGGTGCCTCGCGGTTTTGCAACCTGCGGGCCGAGCGAGCGTGTGTGCTTGCGCATTGGCATGCGTTGTGATTATTTTCTATCAGTTTGTTTTCAAATCTCGTCGACTCGAACGACTCCAAACGCACGCCTCGACGCGTGCCGATATATCTCAATTGCGTCGCCTTTTTTTCGCACGCTCGCGCGCGATTCCGACGACGCCCGCGCCCGCTTCCAAATGCTCCGAACGTGGTGAGCTCGCGCTGTGCGATTGCGTAACGACGACACACCGGTCCAGGACGATCGCGAGCAGGTGCCGCTTCTTCTCGCGCCGCCGCGCGTTGATTGGGATTGTGCGAAATTCTCGAGCATCATGGGCCTGATGCTTTCCGTATTAATAACCTGTGTCGGCGTCGCCGAATTGCTGGCATTTTACGCGAACGTCAGACGTCGACTGGCGATGCCGTTACATCCGACGCTGCCGCCGCGGCCGCCTCGCCTCCGACAGCACGAGCACGACATGGGATGCGCGACCCAAAACTACTTGAGGGAGCTGAACCGGGAAAGAAACCGTCTGCTCGGCGAGATACGTCGGCTCGAAGGCGAGCGGCGGCGCGGCTCCGTTTCGCCGGACGCCACCCACTTCAAAACATTGGCCGATCCGCAGACGCGTACCCACGACGTTTCCCTGCACGTCGGCTCGGCGTCGCGTTCGCACCAAACGCCGCAGAATGCCACCGATATTAGTCACGCGTCTTACGGCAGATTCGGCGAGGACTATCAATCGGAGGACGCTGCGTCGCTTGGTTTGCACGAGGAACACGTGTCGCACGTTTTTCCCAGCTACTCGGACGGTGGCGACAAACCCAAAGTCGATCTCGATCGACCGAAGGAGGAAGCCCCGCAAATCGTGCTCGCCGATTCTGCTTATGACAGCTCGCAAAGCTCCGACGTCTATGAGCACCGCGAACGGGAATCCTCCCCGTTCCCCACCTACGAACGCATTGCTCCCAGGGGCAGCATATGCAGCGAATTGATTGTTAATCCGACCGTGAGCGTCGAAGAAGTCGACGAGGAGGGCTACCGATCGCATTCGCAGAGCTTCGGTGCCGGAGGCGATAATAAGGAGGACGCGTTTCTAAAGTCGCAGTTTGATAGCAAAGATTATTGGAAGTGCAAGAGCAAATCTCGGTCGAGGACGCCGGAGATCCTCAGGGAAAACCTGTTGGAGTTTGAGCGAAAGACCAGGAGTAGGTCGCCGAGTCCGCTGGTTAAGCAACAGCAAAAATCGCAGAAACAGCCGCGGGAGGAAATCGAAGAGAAAGAACGCCTCGAAGGAACGCCGCGCGCCTCCGCCGCCAAGGTCACGGCCTCGTCGAGTCGCTCGCCGCCGTCAGGTGAACTAGTCGACGATAGGTTGCGGACGCGTGCGTCATCCCCGTTTCAAAAAATTCTAGATATCCTCCAGGCGACGGGCGCCGAATCCCTGGACGCGGAACCCGCCGCAGCGACGCTCGCGGAACCGCCGCCCGACGACGAGGTGGGCGTGGCGAAAGACGTGCTCGAGACCGTCGACGGAAAGCTCTCGGCGCACGAGCAGCACAAGCGCGCGTTCAAGAACAAGAAGCAACGCAAGAGCAAGAAAGCGCCGAACGACAGCGAGCTCGAATTGGAGCAACAACGACTCGAACGACAATCCGATTACGGATCGTACAGCAGCAGCAGCAGCGTCGTCGGCGTCGAGGAGAACGCCGTGGACGCCGGCAGGTTTAGGGACGTGGAGCTGGAGGAGGTGCGGGATGCCGGTCCCAGTTCTAGTAAGCAGGGCGAACCGTTCTGGGTAAAGAAAACCTAAAAAAACAAACGCCACGTAGACGATCGTGTTTTTCGCTTACGAAATGCCTCGCACATCGACGAGAGGATGTTTTCTTATTGTGTTCGAGATTTGGGCTTTCTTGCTGTAGTGCTTTTGCTTTTAGTTGCGAAATAAAATGAAACCTAGCCGCTTCTGTCGCCTCGCCATCCGATCTATTCCGTCGCGGAGATTTTTCGTGCGCGTAATTGCGTTTTTCGCGCGTTACTCTTCCTTCGGATTTGCGCACGGCCCGCTGGCGCTCGCAGATTATCAAGAGCGCGTCACACTAGATTTATCGCTTTATATTAGCGTGCCAATTAAAGAAGACGTTCCATGGGGACGGTGCGTATAGGTAATCGATGAAGTAATTTGTTCGCTCGCGCTCGGAGAATTGATAAGTCGAGTGTTTCGTTCGGACTCTGCCAACGTAAACAATGCGTAATAAATCAGCGGGCGCCACTGACTGATGGTTTTCGATTAAATATAAACCATGGAAAGCGTGTGGCGCAATAAAACGTCGACGGTCGAACGGCGAATTGTTCGGGCGCGAGACGGGGCCAGCTGCTAGAGCACAATTGGCACACGATTTCGCCGCACGAAATTTTAGCGCGCCGTCGGATTTTGACAATTTTCGCAAGGAGTGAAATATTGCGCGACGCTGACTCTTCCTTGCATCGTAACGGCACGAATGTCTCTTGGTTTACGCCGTGCGCTGTTTACGCGCCGCGTTCGCTGTCTTTAACGGCGAATTATCTCAAATACACGAAGACGAAGCGAAGGTCGTGCGCAAAATTTGCGAAGCCGCACCGCGCCGAAAATAGCAGGAAAGCTCTGGACGGCGTTCCGCTAATGTTTAACAAAACCGCGCGCGCGCGCTGGCGATTTGCGTACGTAATTCGCGCTCACAATGTGTACGTTATGTAAGCGCGTCGGGAGTTGCCAATATCGAATCGATGGGCGCGGTTTTTGCCGAAAATTGGTAGCAAAATTTTGCCAATCGTTGGGCGCGCGTATTTTTACGTTTCTTCTGTCAGAAAAAAAACGCAAATATTATTATTGGCCCAGGAGTGTTGACGCGAGGAAAATACGAAGCCGCAGAAGTCGTAAATATCGGGTTAAATTTGACGTTCCCGGATTAGTTTGCGATGCGCGGGCTGAAATATGCTCGCAACAATTTGCGGCGCTTCGATTCGATGCACTCGTTGAGGAGTGAATTATGATTGTTTCGCTTCTCTGATGATTCGCAGGTATTTTTAAAAATAGTCGGCGCGTTAAAAATATCCGAGAAAGTCGCGGCCGGCAAAGCGCTGTGTAATTGCGAGGAGCTGTATTTGTAAATTTTAATTAATCTCCTGTTACGTTCGCACAATGGTTACAAGTTAAATTTGCAATTTTCAGTTGTTTGCCCACGTACCTTGTCATTCCATGTCGGCAGAAAGAATGCGACTATCAGTTACAAGCGCTGCGATCGCTTTGAAAGTTTCGTTTGAATGATTGGCGAGTAAATAGCGCATCGAATTTCATCGAATGCGCGCGAATTTGATTGATCGGATAAGTGATATTCGATGTAATAACGTTAAACGTCTGTCGGGCGTTTGTTAATTTAGTTACGCGAAGATTTCGAATGTGGATCGAAATTGCGAAACATTTTTACGAGGCGAAGACACAAGCGTTCCGATTGACCGGGCTTGCATAACCGCCTCTCATCTGTTGCCGTTCGTCAGATTTCGAGCGGCGCGACCTGGACGCGTTCAACAACTTCATTCGCAATCCGATTCCATGCACGAAATGGATTTGGAGTGCGCGCGTTTTCGTCATACACTTCGAAGCGCGTCTCGTTGCGCGCTCGCTCTCGAAGCGCCGCTGCCCACCTAAAAAGAAGCCACCGCCGCCGCCGCGCTGGCAGCAGCGGACTTATGCACGCGGCACCACGCCGTTCCAATATCTCGCGTTTTCTAAAAATACCGGCGAAATTATTAAAACGCCGCCGGCTCGTTTGCGCCCGTGTGATGCGTGGCGTATTCGCGCGCCGCCGCCGCCGACCGCGCTCTTTGGACGGCGATTACGAATTTTCGGGCGGCTAGTTGGATTCTCGCTCCGGTGCGGCACGTACCTATCTCACTGCCGGCGCCTTCAGTTTCGCGCTCAGCTCCTTCGTCCTCTCTCTCGTCTCTTTCTTCGAATCCTTCGGCGCTCCTCACGCGTGCAGTGCTGCGATCATGGGCGACGTCGACACCTTCTCCAATTTTACGGTCACCGAGAAGAAGACCAAAAAGGTCAAGAAGACCACCAAGCGGCACGAGACCTCCGGCGATGGTGGCACCGAAGTCACCATCACCGAGATCGAGCGCAGCACCAACGGAAATCAGGGGTATGTGGGTGCCATTTTGTGAACAGGCCGCCTCTCCCATCTGCACTCTCTCGGACGAGATGCGACTTTTGGATTGCTTACATTTATTTGATTGACTATACTGATGTGTTCGTTTTGTTTCACATGAAATCCACAACAATTGTCTCTGTCTCTATCTCTGAGTTCGCGCGGCGAACGATTTTTGCCCGCGCCCCCCGTCCATCCGTTTTTTCAGAATTGCCGGGAATTTCTAGGCGCGCGAAATTCACCTCACAAATTTCGAAAATAATGACAAATGATCAATATTAAACTCTTTACAACATGGCAACACGTACCCCTTTGTCTCAATCGAAAGGTATATACATTGTACATAGACTCTACAGTTATATAATAATAGGTTTAAGATGATATTCTAGACGTTGCGCTTTGTACATATTGCTTGTTCTTTTTGGTGTTTTATGCTATCGTATACATCTCACCAGTATGAGCGCAAGTTGGCACATTTGTTGCGTTTTATTTGTTGTTTTCTTCCGTTTTGGCGTTTCTCTCGACTTGCCGCCGCGCCGTATTATGGTATGGCCTGCATCGCATATAATAATTACATTTCTAAATATAAAATGCGACTCGTCATTCCGATTCCCAGAGAGACGAAGTCGGATTTGGCCGCGGCTGCGAACAGCCGAGTTAAAAATATCTTTGAAGCGTTTTACGTTAAATTATGGCGTTAATATTAAGCGCTCGTACCAGCGGGTCTCGCAAATTGTATAAAATGTCTTGAGTCATCGTAACACGTTGCGAAATCTCTGCGCTTTTGATTGCTGGCTGAAACTGAGAATAATCGAATGGTAAATACATGTAAACGGACTTTCAGCGGTTTGGATTGAATAACTATACTATACCATGCCATACTATACTTGACTCTATTGACTCGCTACTCTCTTCCACATCTGTACATATTGCATAATCGCCACGTCCTTCGCCCGTGTGTCTTTTGTGCCCGTTGTGTTGTGCCCGTTTTGCGATGACGCCTCTAGGAGCTCGCGCACTAATCTGACGCTCGCGCGTTCAGCTTATTTTCAGTGGCGAATACACCAAGGCGATGAACAAGGACTGGCACGGCCAACACTTTTGCTGCTGGCAATGCGACGAAAGCCTCACCGGGCAGCGCTACGTCCTGCGCGACGAGCACCCGTACTGCGTGTCCTGCTACGAGACGGTGTTCGCCAACGGCTGTGAGAAATGCAATAAAATCATTGGCATTGATTCTAAGGTAATCCGCGCGGCGCTCGAGCGAGTGCCGAGTTTGCAAGCTGTAGCTGGCTTTCTTCTTGTATTTTTAGGATTTGTCCTACAAAGACAAACATTGGCACGAGGCCTGCTTCTTGTGCACGGCCTGCGGCGAGTCGCTGGTGGACAAGCAGTTCGGCTCCAGGTCCGATCGCATCTACTGCGGCCGCTGCTACGACGAGAAGTTCGCCTCTCGCTGCGATGGATGCGGCGAGATTTTCCGCGCCGGTGAGTCAATGTCCGAGATGATCGAGAAAAACGTTTCTTACTGAATATATTGAGCAACTGTCTGACAATAAGTGAAAGTATAAATATCGCGGTTCGCGATGATTTGAAAAAGTAGCAAAGACCTCGACGATGCGCCGTCCTAATTTAACCGATGACGTAAACATCTCGTCCGAGCGTATAATTCGCGACCAAGAAAGATTTTATAAAGTTTTTAGGAATAGTAATGTTATGCCTAGCTCCGGCAATAAATCCATGCAAAATAATAAACATTAAATAGCGTTAATGTCAAAACGAAGCGCCCGAACTGGAAGTTATTATAAATACCAGCCGCAAACGAATGACGCTCGATTCAAAAAGGAGAAGAAAAACTTTTCGTCGGAAAACAAACCGACCGAGTTTACTATGGTAAACGTTCTCGGTTCTTAGCGTCGGTTTAACTTTGTTAGGTCATCGATGAATGAAGTTTGCATCTCCAAGGTTGAAATAATAAATAACAAATCGTTCGCTGCACTGGAAATGGACATTGCCGCGACGTGCGAGAATTAATTCGATCATCGAGCGCGCATCGTTAGATGAACTTGGGCGATATTTGCGCTTTGCCGTTTTACGCGCGGACGTGTCATTCGAGTCGAATGCAAATTTATTGATTAAACACGCGACATATTCGCGCGGCGATGCTTTCGACGTGTTCGAAAACGTCGGATTCGTTTTCGTCACGTGCGCCTCCGTCGTCGGCGATGCTGTGTATTTGTTTAGGCAATGCCGCAATTTAATTAGCCGATGTTTAACATAAAGTGCCGCGCACCGACGTTTGTTTGCCAAAAACATTACGATCGGATGCACGCCTAGAAGTTACGCGATGTTCCGCAACGGTTTTCAATTTTGGGCGCACGAATAGTTGCAGTCGAATTCGTCGCGCTCGGCGCGCTTATCATGCGAGGCGCATTCTTTGCGAGGTGCAGATTTCGGCGGACTCGGAGTCTCGGAACGTGTCGCGTGCGCGTCGATCGTGCCGCGCGCTCGTTCTCGCCACGGGGAGAACGAAAACGCCGTTCGACGCGTTCGCCTTCTCCGGAGCGCGCACGAAAATCCGGCGTGTAGGCAGCGCGCGTCGATCTTTTTCATATCGTTTATACCTACGCGGTTTATGCGCGAGTACGCGGCCGCACATATAAAAGAGAGTTAACCTTGTTGGAGGTACGAAATTGTAGTTTATTCGATTCGGTCGGTCGTCGCGTTAGCGCGCGTATTGTTGCGGAAAAGACGTCGCCGCGTCGAGCCGAGAACGTCGCGCATCCAGTGAGACGTCGAGCGCGCCACGGTTCGAATGAATTTGCACTTTGTCGCGCGCGCGGTATCAGCGATTTAACGATTCCGAACGCTTCGCGTCTTTTATTGCTTCTCGCGTAAATTCGCCGCGACGCGATGGCAGGTGTCTTGAGTGAAAAGTTCAAAAGCATGAATCTCCAGACGAAGACCGTCGGAGAAGATCGAATCCGCCGCGCGAAAGAGCGCGACGAAGACATCGCCATCCTCTCGATGGAGCTGCCCGGCGAAGGGAGGACCTTTAAGTGCGCTCTCGGTCTGGATTGCCTTAAAGGAGACTGTTACGATATCAAACCAGGTGCGCTGATGAACATTTCCGAACGCGGCGCGTAACGGAATTCCTTTTGCGCTATGCGTTACGCACGGCTCGTATGCATTTGGTATCGGCATTTGGCGTTTGCGAAGAATTGAAGTGATCCGCCCACGCGCGGTGATTAATTGCCTTGTTCGACATCGAACAGGTAGTGATCACGGCATCTGGTTCGTTATGCAAAACGAAGCCGAGAAATTGTCCAGTTAACACCTGTCGCTCTTTGTATCGGTTTACATCATTTTCCAAGACGTTTTCGATCGCCGATAAAAACAATAACGTAGGTTGCTACCTCTTTAATGACAATAACATTCTTCCGTGTTGTACGTGAGTCAACCGTGTAATTAAGCGGCGAACGTGTAATTACCAGACGGAGTGGAACATTGTTCGATTGAGATGTCACAGGTCAGCCTGGCGGCAATTGTAGAATGGTAATCTAATTAATTAACAACACATAAACGATATTACGCTCGGCGCTCATTAAGTCGCCATCGCTTCGCAATTATAGAAATGATACAATCGTTATTAACGCGCCCCGCTTGTTTGCTGCGCGTCGTTTCTGCGATAAACGGGCGCTATTGGGTATTGCCTTCGATGCGGTCAAGTTATTTGATTTAATAAATAATTAGCCGGCTCGGTTCGCGTCGTAAAAAGTAAACGGCGTGAGTCATCGCTCGAAACAGAACTCGCTGCACTTATCGTTTGCATTCCGTGCGCCGCGCACCAGTCTAGGCGAAGTGGCACTAAAACGGATTTACATTTTATACGCGAAGCGCAAACGGTACCGAATTTAATTTAATTAAACTGGCGACTTTGGCAATGTCGCAACGAATTAAATTTTAAATCTCCGTCGCCCTGCCACACCTTCGTGTTTACGATCATTGGGTTTAAAGTTGCGTTTTCAGGATCATTGGTGCGCTTAATAAGGGGCGTGCGAAAACATGTGCATGCGATTGTTTTGTATTTTGAGAGCGCACAAAGACGTAGGATGCGATTAAAATGTAGGTCAGCTTCGGACGAGTATTTATTCATTTTTGAATACAATTATTATTTGATTGATCTTAATGACCGCGTGGGATTTTAATCGTCGTTTACGCGGTCTTTTTTTTTCGTACGTCGCACAAGCAAAAGTTGTTGATGTTAATTACACATTTCGAGATGGTTTGGCGTACGCGCTTGCCGAATCGTGACCGGCTGGGATGAATCTGACGTAATGATTTGTTTGTCGTTGTTGAACAGGCACGAAGAAGATGGAGTACAAGACCAGGCAGTGGCACGAGAAGTGCTTCTGCTGCGTCATGTGCAAGACGCCCATCGGCACGCAGAGCTTTATTCCTCGCGAGCAGGAGATCTACTGCGCCAAGTGCTACGAGGAGAAGTACGCCACTCGTTGCATCAAGTGCAACAAGGTACGTTCGCGCTGAGAAATTGCAATTAGCCGATGCGGGCGGAGCGCGGATTGTGAACGTGCGATGTTTTAGGTGATCACCAGCGGCGGCGTCACCTACAAGAACGAGCCGTGGCATAGGGACTGCTTCACGTGCACGAACTGCCAGAACAGCTTGGCCGGCGAGCGCTTCACCAGCAGGGACGACAAGCCCTACTGCGCCAACTGCTTCGGCGAGCTGTTCGCCAAGCGCTGCTTCGCTTGCCGGAAGCCGATCACCGGCATCGGCGGCACCAAGTTCATCTCGTTCGAGGAGAGGCACTGGCACAACGACTGCTTCTTCTGCGCGTCGTGTCGCACCAGCCTCGTGGGCCGAGGCTTCATCACCGATCAGGACGACATCATCTGTCCCGAGTGCGCCAAGCAGAAGCTGATGTAAACGCGAGCGTTCGCTGATTGGGTCCGCGTTCACGAGACGATGCTCTCGATGGCCCATGACGATCGCGCCGACATTACTCGCACCCTACCCACGATTTCTTATTTAAAACTACCACACAATATACTTAGGCGCACACATTTCATGTACATAAACTCATTCGCCGAAGAATACTCCTCGAGCGAAAGGATTCGTTAAGTTACGCGTGCATATCAGTGGAATATCGCGGGAGGTCGTTCTTCTCTGGAACATTGCCCGATCCAGTTTTATACACTCAATCCGCAACTTAAATGCCTTAATCATCCTAATCGCTTTTATATGATATACTGTATGAAATGTTAATCGTGCGAGGGCTTTACCCATTCGAATCGGTTTTGTAGGTGCAAGAACAACCTATATCAATCGTACATTATTCTAAATGGAAATGCAACGTGGCCTTATTAGATAACAAAGAAAAAGAAAACGTCAAATAATTCTAATGTGAAATGTATAATTTGCAACTGTTAAGATTATGATTTGGTTTGACATACAAGTTGTATGGCTAGAAAGCGCTCGCTTCTCGAAAAGATACGGAACGTATACTAGGAATGGACGAAACACGCATTGAACAAACACGTTGAAATATTTAAATTTAAAACGATGAAAGCGTTGAAGAGTTTATTTTACGCGATTCTAATTTAATTGTATAAAAGGAATATATACTCCATATATGTTATTTAAATACTAGAGGACTATTGTATTGTATTATATTTGCTTCAAAAGCATTTATTATTGAGCAAAAATTGGTGCTATAAAACTAGTTTGTAGTACTACTGTATTCGCGGACACACAACTTCTTCACTTTCAAAGTGACGCACACTTTTCCCACACGCACACTTGCACACCACACGACAGACATGCAGAAATACTAATTAATTTACGGCGCGGCATCGCCCAACACACCTACGACTCGACCACAAACAACACACGACATTACAACACGCATCGCTTCGATGGCCGGAAACGTGAAAAGCGGGAGAGCATTACTACATTAATCGAATTAATCTATTAATTTAAATTAACTTATATATGTGTGTGTGTAAAGAGAATCAATCAGATTAATGGATTGTTAATTGTTTACTGTTACGCTTTTTTAAAGTTTTTATGTATATGATACAGGGCGTGCTTTGCTTCAAGTTAGAGAAATGTTATATTATTAAATAATTATTGATATTGATAATTGATGCCAAACACATCAAACAAATATGAACAAGAAAATAATTAATAAAATCGTATTCATTGATTGATTTATACTTCTCTCCGGGAAGTTTACGTTTGAGGCAACAACCGAAATTTAAAGGAACTGACTACTTTCGCAACAGGTGATTTCGAAATATCATATTGAAATTAATTCTTGGGCAAGTATTTTTGGATGTTTGGGTTACTTCCAAATTAACCACTGTAAAGGTCCAGATAATTTGTTGGTGTCGATAAGTTGAAAATGTGCAAAACCAACAACCAACAAGAGTGACACTACTCTTCATGAAATAGTTTATTTATATCCTCTTATAGAGACAAAGTAAATACGGAACTTTGCAACTTTAAATGCGAATTTATTAAACGACAAAAGCGAACTTCAAATATTTTGTTTACAATATAATGATAAAACTAAAAACTTATTATCGCCCAGAGCATTTTATTTCTTTTCATCGTTCGCAAATACTCTTAACGAAATTTGTACTTGAAACGAGTTCCAGAAGTACTGGGCCTATTAGTAAATCTACCCGTAGTATAATTGTAAGTGGGTCTGGTCACTTTGCGAGTATTCTCAATCGGCATATAGTATTGGAAAATGTTAGTCCCCGCGCCGACCTTTTCCGTATATAATCTCGCCTACAATGCAAACAGCCCTTATCATTAGACTGTGGATGAAACGAATCCAGCAGATAATGCGTACCCTCTTTCTGAAAGCGTTTTCCATTCTATAATTTTTATTATCTAGTACTCCTTTTGTAGGTATTCTAACACCATCAATTTCTCTGACATATAACGGATTTCCATTAAGCTCAACAGCTTGTTGAATCTTCGTCTGGAAGTTATGCCATATTTACTGTTTCTAAACGGTTCCATAAACAACTGATGAGTAAATGCGTAGTTATAAACTTACATCTTCATTTGGCACTTTGGCAAGGTTGTTGTCATGCATACTTGATACAAACGAAATATCATCTTTGGTCAGTGTTACCTCATCCATCTCTTCATCGCTATCGCTGTCGTAAACGATTGGATATACTTTATAGTAAACCACGTCTTCTAATGTTTTAATAGCTAAATCTGTAAAGAAAGTGGATTAGAAGGTCGAAGTTTGTTAGCTGCTGCATAATTCTCGAACGTTCTGCAAAAGAACACAGATTGTTCACAACAATATCTCTGTGGTACTCCAGTTTGGCTTCTTTTAGCATCTTCTGCACATCTTCGAATAATATATGACGTTTTCTAGTCGACGGCTGAAGATCAGGGCTTGAATCCATTTTGAACTCACCAGCACTGATAGTTTCGATACAATGTGGCAGACTTGTCATTTGAAACAAATGAAGTGGGTAACAAAACATCAAGTCGTTCGTGAGCAAGAAACAAATGACGCTCGTCATTTCAGTGCACACTGTCAATCATTGCATTGGTCGTATTTTATAACTTCTAACAACAAATATTATAACGCAAGTTATAAGCTATTGTAACATGAATCGCTTGTATCTTAATTACGAATAAGATCTTATCAATGGTCGGATAAAGTAATCATATGGAAAACAAACGACAGTCAACGTTTATAGTATCAAAGTGCCATAGCTTTTTTATTTTTTGCCATTTCTGTAGGGTAAATACATGCAAAACGGGACGACTATTGGTGCTCGTTGCAAATACCACCAGAAATCTCTCCCATATTTGCTCCCATCGGCAGAAATATGGTACTCTTTTTCTTCACGTGACTGCCCACGCGATAGACGATCATTCCTATTAGGATCTGAAAGTATTTCAATTTTATTGAAACAAATTGCGAAATCTATATAAATTATTAACCCAGAGTGGATGAATTGATAGACGAGTAAGATGACTGACAATTTGTGTGATGTGATATTTATTAAATTATGTTATCATTGATGATGTCATTCTATTATTGGG
>JARRAA010011407.1:0-14682 GCA_030557295.1 Ecitodaemon sp. MM-2014 | reverse complement strand
TATAAACAATAATTGAGAAATGCAAGTCCAGGGTTCTTCAAGCCCGAGGACAGCAGGTGAGTCAGAAAAGTTCCCGCGATCGGTTCGTTCCCGCTAATTAAAAGTTGTTTCCGCGTTATCGGGTGTGCTTTGCGCGTGGTGGTTCCATTCTTTGTCGGATTACCAAAAAATGTCGATCATCTCACTGTAAGTCGTAATTTGAATAAACTAACTTATTTGCATGTATAAATTGGCTTAACCGGTAGTCACGCGCGCAGCAAGAGAGTATCTACCAAGAACAGACGTAAGACCCAACAGAGCAAAATACCCAAAACGTGACAGTATCCTTGAGGAGATGATCATTAATATATCTGTAGCACCTGCCAACCAACTTACCAACTTTTCTTAATCAATTACCTGTGGTTCAATCTAGTGGTTCCCAAACGTATTTGGCGTTCTCTCTACCCAGAATCAGCACCCTCTGTATACTCGATGAGCAACACATTAAAGTTTATAATTCTCCTTGCGCTTCTCCAAATACTTGTAGTCAATCATCTGTGATTCAATCGAATTGTTCCCAAACGTATTTGACCTTCCTTTCTACCGAAGAGAGAAATATTTTCATCGAGCGGGCAATCATTCATTTACACATTTCGAGTTCTTCGTACCGTCCTATTCTTAACTTCCCGAACGCGCAGCATCCTCAAATAGATAAGTGGCGAGCAGTCTGTCTAATTGGATTTATGTCTCGACTCTCGTACACCATGCGGCAACATTGCATCGACGACTCTGCGATTCACATGCTAATTAGTGCTGATGAGGGCAATACAATCCCGAATTATCGTGGGCCTTAATTACAGGCGCGTCTCCGGGAGAAAGTAATTACAATGTCATTTGCAAGTCTTAACCCAGAGGATTATTATTACGCGCCAATTAGAAAACGGCTGGAGGGCGACTTGTTGCTAATGATATGATTCGCACGTGCGTTTACTCGCTCCGAAAATTGCCGCCAGCCTGTCGAAAATTCGCCGCCGCCTACGTCAAAGAGCAATCACCCTCAGACAAAAACTTTTTTATCCGATCTGGCGGAGGCGCCGGGACCTTAGGTCCTTCGGAAGCGATAGATTCACAAAAACGCATCGGGGACCGTGTTTACCTCTCTTCCTCAAGTAGGTTCATTATGGGCGGACTAATTCTAGCCTAATCTATTCCGGCCTCAGTGAAATTAACCCTTAGGTGCTCTCCTCGAGCCCAAACTACCCGAAACAATTGCGTTCCCCGACTTTAATCCTCTCCTACTTCTCCGCGTATGTTAATCCTTCATCGAGCCGTCCCCAACATTCGCCAAGGACAGTCGTCCCGCATCCTGTACACATCAGGAAGTCGCTCGTCTTTACGGACGACGTCGACGAGCACGAAACAACGTGGCGGTCCAATTAGGCTCGAGTTGATTGCATTATTTTGTTCTAATAATGTTAATGCTTGAACTACGAATAACACAAAGGCATCCCAAAGGCCGGAGACATTCATGCATTCCGAGAAATTCACACAGTCGCAAACTTCCGGGGACAAAACAAGCTTTCAAACGTAATATAAAAGGAATATCAAAGATCCCTCGATTTACCAAAAACGTTTCAAACAAAAGAATATTGAATTATTCCCTTGTTTTGCGCATTTCAATTTCATGAAACACTCGCGTGTTTATTTGCATATTTATTAAAATGCGTTTATTGGCGTTTTGTTCATCGACATGTTCCATTTCGGCGCGTATAATTTCCGCGTTTATAACGCTTGAAAAAACGCGCAGAATTCGCGCTCCTAGCAGGAAATATTGCTTTTTATTGTAACACAAATTGTTTGTATTTCAGCCGTTCCGCCAGTATCGGAAAACTTATCAGTACTTTCAATTCGTGCGTTCATTTCATTTTCTCGCAGTCGGCGGCGCGCTTTCATCCCAAAGGACTGCGAAAAAGCTCTGCACGCGTGCTGATTTAAGAAAATTGAATCGTTTTTTTCGCAGAATAACGCGAAAAGATATAGGAATTTATTTTTAGCGAGTTTATCTAATTTCGCGTCGTAAAATCGAACAATAAAATGAGTACAGTTGTTCAGAAATAATTGCACTCATGATTTTGGAACTTTCTTTAATTTTCCTCGTGTTTCACGCAATAAAACGTCGTCCTGTTCGGTCGAATCAGCAGGCGCTCTCCGATTTCAACCTTTTTTTTCTTATCCTTGCGGTTCCGCCGTTCGAAGTAATAAAAAACTGTAAAATTAGAATCGCAAAAATGCAATGAAATTATTAGACGATGTGTTAGCAGGTAAAACCGCTCCCGACAATAGTTACGAGTCTAATTGTTCGGGTCGATTATGTTATCGCTCCCACACAATGGTCCGCCTGCTATTTACCGCGGCGTTTAATGTTTTTGTTTGTTTGCTAGTCGCCAATATAAAATGGCAGCGCGTCGGCGTTGTTTATTAATACGTAAACGCGTCACGTACGACCAATTTAAATTTATCGCCGGCCTCACCTCGCGCGAGACGAGCGCTTTTAATTTTGCGCGCCGGCTCATCGCCGGAGAGCGTCGAAAACGCGCACGGGAATGATCCCGATTCCTGCTCTAGGCGGCGTCGGCGTCGCGCGCGCGAACGTTCGTCGCCGGCGAGCCGGTGCAAGGTCGCAGGTTGTCCTGCGTCGTCGCGAGCACGTCAGCGATTTGTTTACACGCGTAGCGTGCGCGTAAATGGAAAACGTCTCCACGACGCGGGGCGCTATTAATTTAGAGCGATTCGATGTGTCCTCTGTGATTACCGCGCACATTTCTATCTGGACAGTGGGCCTGCTGGAATGGTTGAAATGATTGAATATTAAATCGTCGGAATTACAATATACGTGACTTCTTGCTGTTTACGTTCCTAGCCTTGACATTTCTAGTCGAGCGCACTTTTATGGCGCGCGAATTAAAATTTCATTTTCCATTGTTCCCACCATCAATGTCACTCGAGGCGCCGGTGCCGTAGATGCACCGCAAAGTAAATATTTTCCTTTTCCCGCGCGTTGATGCGACGTATCATGTTCCGAGCGAATTGCACGAGCGTTCAACTTTTATTGGCATCGTTTGTGCTCGCCGCAGGTTCAATGGTTTACAACTTTTAACGCTCGTCGCTCGAGCTGCTTACTATGTGTTACGTTTACTATGTTATTATTGCCGTTGTACACATCCAAGCGGGGTCCGTATCGCGCGTACCGTACGACTGTCAGCGCGCCAGGACGTCAGGATGTTCGCTCGCTACGCCGCCGCACGATCGCGATTCATTATGCTCGAATGTCGCGCGATCGTGTGTATTTATATAGTGACCGTCTACAATGTTGCATTCGAATGCGTCGCATTGCGCTCGGGTGGAAATGTAACTCGTTCGTCCATTCATGGCACGCCGCGCGATCACTAGGACCAAGCGGGCGCCAACATTAATCACGATTATGCGACGGGATTGTATGCCGGGCCGCTGATTAGCATTTCGTTTCGCTGATTAGCTTCGAATTTAAATTGATTATTCGTTGCAGATAGGATTGAAGAGCCTGCGGAAAATCGAGCGCGGCCAAGTCATGATCGGCAACTGCGAGAAACTGTGCTACTTCGACACCGTCGATTGGAAGCTGCTCGGCACCGACCTGAAGACGCAGAATATGACGGCGAACAGCTGCGAAGCCATGACCTGCCCCAAGGAGTGCGGTGGTAAGTAAAACGTTCGTTTTGTTCGCTTCGAGTGTGCTAAAGGTGATATTTTTAAGGCAATTGCTGGTCGAAGACAGAGTGCCAAACCATGGGCGCCGTTGACGATTGTTTCGAGGAAGACAATTGCGTGCACAAATGTTCGCACAACCAGTGAGTCGGCGTGTTACTTCCTACGACAACGTTATCGAATTCCTCTGTTTTAGGCTGATGCTCCGACCAGGCAACGAATGTATAACGAAAGACGAATGCGCACGAGTCAATCTGATTGTCTACAATCAGACCTGCTCGAACAAGTGTCCGGACGGTTACCAGATCGCGAACAAAACGTGCGAATACTGCGGCAACAACTGCCGCACCATCTGCCAATCGGAGACGATCATCAGCACGCTCGCGACCGTGCAAAGCTTCGACGGATGCACGCACATCAACGGCAGCCTGCAGTTCCAGATCAAGGACGACGCCGTCGCCGAGGATCTCGAGAAGTACATGGGCGGGATCAAAGAGATTTGGGGGTTCCTGAAGGTCACGCGGTCGCCGGCCATCAAGAGTCTGGAGTTTTTGAAGAATCTGCAGCTCATTAGAGGCGACGTCTTGGACGACAAGGTGAACTCGCTCGTCGTCGTCGAAAATCGCAACTTGAACAAGACGTGGAACATGGACGCCAACTTCCACTTGAAAATCGAACGCGGCGAATTGAATTTTCACTTCAATCCGTTGTTGAAGTACAAAGACATCGAACGCTTGAACAATCTCACCGTTAACATGAAGTTTACACCTGTACAAGTGTCCGAACAGTCTAACGGGGACCAACGGCGAGAGCTGATGCTGAAAGCCAACTCAATTATTCATCCGACCAACGCCACAATAGAGTGGCACGAATACAGCGACAAGAACCGCGGGTTCTTCTTTTACTACATCGAGGACGAGGAGATTAGCAGCGGGGAGGAAGACGTGTGCAAATCGAATGCATGGAACGTCATTTTTTGTACCACAAATTCCGCCACCTTAGTCGACCTGAAACCTTTCACCTCCTATGCGTTTTACATTGTCGTCACTACACTGAGCGACAAGGTGCAGGGCAAAAGCAAAATCCAGAACTTCAAGACTCTGTCAGGTGACCCGTCAGGACCACGTAACGTAGAGGCGATTTCCTATAACGCGACCGCCATTAAATTAACTTGGGACCCACCTGCAGAGTTGCGCGGTGTTCTCGACAAGTACGTCATTTCGTATTACAAGATTCCCAAAGAGGGCGAGACGTTACTGTCGAGGAACTATTGCGAGCATCCGGTCGCAGAGGGATACGTCGGCATACCGCTGAAAGAGGAGTGGAATCCGGCCAAAAACAAAGGCAAAGTGTTGCCGAACGGTGACTGCGATTGTCCGGCAACGTCCAACATTCGACGCCGCGACGTGCACTCTACCACCAGGGTGATGGAACTGGTGCCCTTCGGCGAGCAGATGAACGAAATACTCACCAAGAACGATCGGAACGGTTATCTGACTATGGCCAGCGACGTCGGCAACGTGTCGCAGGCGGGCTTCCGCGAGCACATCGTCGGCGCCGACCAGAATTCGACGTTCATCGCCGACCTGGATCACTTCTCGACGTACGTGTTTTACATTTCCGCGTGCAACGTAAATCGCACCCGGGATAAACAGTGCAGTGAGATCTTCATGATTTACAACCGGACGAGCGCCATGGCGAACGCCGACGATATCAGTGATTTCACTCTCGCGGAAACTAAGACGGGTGTGCTTCTGAACTGGACGAATCCCGCCTTTCCGAACTCGCCGATTTTATCCTACACGGTGCATTGGAAAAGCGAAACGTCTAGTAATCAATTGTGCGTGGCTCCCGTGGACGTGAGAAACTCGGGGTACGTGGTGCACTTGTTAACCGGCGAGTACAAGATTCGCGTGAGGGCTGTGACTTTAGCGGGGGCGGGGAACTACACCGCGTTTAAGAGTGTTGCCGTCGGGAAGCAGTACAGCAATGACACTATTCTCATCGTATGCTTGACATGCCTGTCCCTAACGATACTCGCCGTTTGCGGTTGGATTTACTATCGTTATCGCAAGCGACACGAGCTAGACAACATACATTTGATACAGAGTGTTAATCCGGATTATTGCGGCGCGATTTACGTTCCGGACGAGTGGGAGATCGATCGCGACGATGTCGACATAGGTTCTAGTCTAGGCAAGGGCACCTTTGGTACCGTGTACAGTGGGTACCTCAAGAGTAGACAGTTGCCGTGCGCGGTGAAAACGGTGAACATCAGTTCGACGTACGAAGAGAAGATGCAGTTCTTGAACGAGGGGTCGGTAATGAAGTCGTTCAGTTGCGCGCACCACGTGGTGCGGCTCCTGGGCGTCGTCTCGAAGGGCGAATCGCCACTGGTCATCATGGAACTGATGGCTTGCGGGGACTTAAAGACGTTTTTGCGAAGATCGCGCGATTCCTCGCAGTCGATCGGATGCAACGAGATGTACCGTATGGCGATCGAGATCGCCGATGGTATGGCATACCTCGCAGCGAAGAAATTCGTCCATCGCGATCTCGCCGCGCGCAATTGCATGGTCGCAGGCGATCATACCATAAAAATCGGCGATTTCGGCATGGCCAGGGACGTCTACGAAACGGACTACTACCGCAAGGAGTCCCAAGGCCTACTTCCCGTGAGGTGGATGGCACCGGAGAGTCTCGCCGACGGTGTTTTCACGACGGACTCGGACATCTGGAGCTACGGAATCGTCCTGTGGGAAATGGTGACTCTGGCGGAGCAGCCCTACCAAGGCCTCGGCAACGCGCAAGTCTGGCAATTCGTGATAGCCAAAGGTCGCCTGTCTCGTCCGCCCGAATGCCCCGACCTACTCTACGACATCATGGAGGTCTGCTGGCGGTGGCAGCCGAGCAAGCGGCCGCAGTTCACGGACATCGTCAACAAGCTGGAGACGCACGTCAGCGAAGACTTCAAAGTCATGTCGTTCTACCACAGTCGCGAAGGCCAAGAGCATCGGCTGAATGCCAGAGAGCGACCTTTCAATCCGCCCGCCATGTCGCAGTCCACGAGGGGCTCGAAAAACGCCTTCGCTCATTATCACCGCAGCGACGAGAACATCGGCCTGTACAACGACGAGCGCGACCCGATCAATTATCCCTCCAATCCCAACCAGCGTCAGAATCTGCTGACGGATTACGCGCTCGAGGAAGACGACATGCCCGGCAGCAACGGGTACGCCAGCCTGTCCAAAACCCCCTAACCCCTTCGCTGGGCCAAGCGATCGATTCATTTGTTTTGCCATAGAGGAAAGGTGTCTCAGATACGAGAGATGGTTATCAATCGATTCAGGTTTCAGAATATGTACAAACCGAGCGCCGAATTATTCACTGAACATGAGTTTTGTATTATAACTGAATGTGATATCTTGTTATAGTCACTAGTTTAACGCATCGCGCCTGAACGACCGAAATACGTGTTCGATGTATCAAACGTCTCGTCAATTCAAATAGAAGTCTAAGTACAACGCGCATTATTCTCATAATCTACGTTTACGCCGAGATTAAGCGAAATTGTCCAACTACACAAACTATTTAAGCTACGTTCACTCTTTTTTACCTGAACTTTTGCACACTTTACGCACGTTCTGTAAACTGTACCAAGTTGCGTTAAGCTGACGCGTTTTAATCCCGGAATCGGTGCATTCGGTTCGTTTACGTTTTAGTTTTTAATTGCCGTTTGAAGGACGAGGCGAGAACAGCAACAGATCGTTGTTATTACACAATAAATTAACGACTGATAGTGAGTTAGGAAGCTAAAGAGAAATATGTTGATATCACGATCGTGATGTCGTGTGTTATTCATTATCGATGCATTATTTTAAAGAAACCATTTTATTCGCTTCGGATTTGTTTTAGATTGTAGGTGCAGACAGTTCCTTGCGCGTACAAAGCGACTTTTGTAATTATTGCGTTATCCAATGAGCGGGACGAAACGGAAGAATAAGAATTCAATTTGCAATGTTTCATAGGTAAAATTCGTTGTTATCCAATGAGGAGCGCGAGCGCGACGCGGTCGAGATTCTAACCGAATTGTTAATTAAATCAATGTCATGCTGTATGTCATGGATAGATTATTATACCGATGATATGAACAAGTACAATTATTTTAATTACATTTTTAATAACGTTGTTAGGCGAGTAGATAAGTTATATTAGTGTTATATATGAGGAATGTGTCGAAGAATACATCAAGATATATATATGGAGGAGAATAAATACCAAATGAGTAGCGTAGGTGCAAACTAAACCACACGATGAAACAAAAACGAATTATCATATGTATATTTATATAAATTTATAGGTGTAAGTTTGATGAAATTGTAATAAAAGACTATATTTTCTAAGTGTTGTATGTTTTAATAAATGTTTTCTATAAAAACGATAACTCGATCGTGTTTCTTGTCGGGCCTGTTGTGGATTGTGGTTATCGGCATGTTACGCACCGGAGCCTTGAACTGTTCAATGATAATTATGTACATGTCTCAAATTACTATTACTTTTTTTTGTGTTTACTGTTTTCGGTATTATGTTTCCAAGGCTTAAGTAATATTCTTATTGACTGGATTAATTTACCGCAAGGAGTTACGAATGGAATAATAAATGAGTTTGTGGTTTTTGCTAATAATTTTGCCCATTGCATTGTGTTTTAATGAGTTATTCGTTCGTTATATATGAATTTAACTCACAATCAGAAATGATGTAAACTTTTAAATTGCAACAAACAATTAAATATACGAAGAGGAATCTGTAGTTCATATAGAACAGTGCTATATTTTGCCGATAGATGGCGCCGCAATGTCGGTTAGTCGAGAAATTCGCTGCGCTCGTCACTTGTTCACAAGAGTTGTTTATCATGTTTTTCACTGTGCACTTCGACTGGCATGTTCTTGTCGAATCTGATAACGATATCTGCCAGCGACCTTCGCGCGAAGAAATATCAAGCAACAGCGCACTAAATCCTCCGTTTTCTGAATCTTTTTCGCTAGTTGCGAACATAACCCCTTAGACGTCTGAACGTGTCGTAGCGCGGCGTGCTTTTTCGGAATGTGAATATAGCGCAAGAGAAACGCGAAATTTATCCATATTCTCAGTGAACATTTACTTACGTGGACACTATCTTTGCGGCGATAATCTAGATGACAAATATTTCGCGACGCTTGGAGGACGCACAAATTCACACCATGCGATTGAACGTGTTGCGCGCTGCGAGAGTTCCAAGCAAGCGCAATAATCCCGTTGGCCGTAAGTTAAGTGTGTTGTAAGTGTTGTCGGTCGATCATCGTACGGACGATAGCGCGATGTAGCGACACACTACCTGATATTCTGGCGGCGTGGAAGCTAAATTGAACAAACATCGTTACATAAAACATTTTGTCCGTGCGATCATTACGGTTTATTGCACAAAGCGCCACGTTTTTGGGCGATTGATGTAAAAGTTGGAAGGCCATTACGCTAACCGGCAATTTGTTGCTGTTATTAGGCGGCTAGTCATCAACCTAGATAATGCCAGTTAATAAACGTAATCGAAACTGATTGTACACAGTCATTTAGGGGGAAATTCAAAGTTTCGATGCGAGTTTTTCTGATTGCGAGACATTTTTGACTTACAAGTCAGCGGTTTTAAATGAATAACAACTGCCTCTAATATTTTATTCATTGCCAGTTGATACAATCATCTAAAAATAGTTCCAATCTGCACTAGCTGTGCTGTTACTACGGGAAATGAATAGATTCGATCGTTGATAAGATAAACGCCATCAATAATAGTCCTCGTCGATGCCTCTTCCTTCGGCTAATCGCTTGCCAATCGGCGAGTTCTTTTCGATGTTCTCGCTGACGGTCTCCAGCTTGATGGTGCCCTCGGGAGAGGGCTGTTCGGAGTGATGGTCGTGAATCAGCCAAAAGACGTCATCGGTGTATCCACTCTTGGGCGAAATTCCGATTGCGGATACAACGAGCCCTACAACGCGCAACGCTTCGATTAAAAACACGCGGCAATTATTAGCGTCTAGTGTGAACTATAATTTACTCGTTTAGTGGCAAAATCGCACGTTTCACACAGCTAAAATGACAATAATTACACGATGCATGAACATTTTCCTGTTTCGCCGTTTTACAACGCCCCCATAAACTTCATTTTTAATTTTCATTTGTGTCCATGGTTTTTAATCATTGGCGCGGCGTGCCGTGAGCGTTTTTAATAAAAACCTTTCCGAGGATGTCGTAACTCCGTGCGCGTAATTAGAATTTTCTCCGCGCGTCGCGCGCTCCCGATCGTAACCACAAATCGTTAAACAATCACGAGCGCGAGCAATTTGATCGCGGCGCGCTTGCGATAAATTGCCGATTATGTGCGATTAAAGCGTAGGTGCTGCGGCGACAAGTGCTCAGATGGTGGTAAGCGCGCAGACACGCGCGCGCCGTGCAAGGGGTTGCGGGTGCGCGGTGCGCTCAGCGTGCGCTATTCGCTGGGCGGTGTTCGAAACTACCGGAATGCACGGAGCGTCGCGAGTCGTAACGCTCCTGCGTCGATCATAAATGCGTCCGACGGTTATGGCCGGCGCGTGATCTGGTTCGAAGGCAGAGTAACGCACACGCTCGCGCCGCTTCTCGATCGGCTGCATATTGTTTGCGTTCGCGGCGCTATCGATGGCCCAATAACCGTCGTCGATATACCAACTTCCGGTCGCGTAAAGGTACGCGTCACTGCTCACAACGTGTCCTAAGCAAGTTAATCATCGAATCATTTTCAGGTCTCCGGCGGTTAGGAGGCGGGGAGGGGCCGTAACGGTGGCGATACCTGCAATGGCGCCGGCGACGATGGCGATCGCCACGGTGGCGACGATCGCCAGCAGCTGGTAGCCGGCCTGAGCGAGATTCGTCCGGCCGTCCCCCGGCCGCAGGAACGGATACTCGGCGGTGGCCTTCGCGTCGACGGCCGCCATCGCCGGAAATATCTGGTACAGGCTCATCTTGTACTGGTCCTCGGTGGCCAGCGCCGCCATTAGCGCGCCCACCAGCGCCGCGAGCACCGCCGGCATGCCGTGCAGGTTGTGCACGCCGCACGTGTCGTGTATTTTTAATCTGCGATCGATCCACGGCTGAAATGAAAACGGGAAGGCTTTAATTCCCCGCCGCAAAGAGTGCCCGGAAAGCGAAGCGATCCGGCGGAAATGTGTTAATAAGCGTTATCGAATTTACGCCGCCGAGCACCCACCGTGAGCTTGCTGTAGCCGAACACGGAGACGATGCCGGCGACGCAGCCGACGAGCATCGCGCCCCACGGCTGCACCATCAGGTTGGCGGCGGTGCCGATGGCGACGCCGCCGGCCAGCGTCGAGTTCTGGATGTGCACCATGTCGAACTTGTGATCCTCGGTGAGCATCGCCGAGAGCGCGTACGACGTGACGCAGCACGCGCACAGCGACAGGTACGTGTTGATCACGGCGCGCTGCTGATCGTCGCCGGTCTGCTCGGCCGAATTGAAGCTCGGCCAGAACATCCAGAGGAACACGGTGCCTGCAAGAGGAAAACGCCGAGTAACGCCGCGCCGCGCCACGCTCGCAATTGGTAATTGCGATGATAATGACGATTGAATCTAAATCTCAATTATCGCGGCACTTAGCTAGCCGCGTGCGGCGCGCCGCCGGAGCGCGCAGGCGAAGCGGAGAAAGTCGCTTTTCCGCACCGCCACATAAATTCCAGAACGAAATCCCTTCCGGCGCTCCCTTTTCACCCAATTTCCGATCTTTATCTATTTGAAAAGCAATCATTAATGAAGTCCCGGCGCCGGCGAAAGCGTCGCAGATTTACTCGAAAATCTTTTATCGAATTCCTCGGTTGCTTTAATGTGCCGCGCGCCTTTTATGTTAAGGGATGGAAGCACGTGCTCGCGGGCAACATGCTGATGCGGACCGGGCGGAGGAAAAAACACACTCGAACAAAGCCGGCGGCCGGGCTTCGGCCACTCGTAAAGTTATAATATCTTACCGATCATTGCGAATAAATCCGACGTATAGCTGGACCCTTCCATGGGATTTTCCTCCGTCCACTCCTTGGTCCGCCTGGCCAGGACGTAACTTGCGCCCAGGCCGAAATAAGCTCCGAACGCGTGGACAAATATTGAATCGCCGGCATCTGTTACCTATAACATTCGGCGAATTATTCGATTTTTTTTTGCGCGCGCGCGCGCCTGCATTCGGTTTTTGTTGCGCACGTTTCGCCCCTGCCGCAACGCATATTGTTCTAATAGTTTTCCGCTTTCCCTCGCACGCTTGTTATTGCCGGACGCATATACACGTTGTCCGCGGAAAGCCCCGGCGGTCAAATATTGACGTTGCGCGCGAGTTATTCCAGACACACTCGACAGAATAAACAGCGAGCGCAAAAAAACGGCTTGAAAATTGTTTCCTTTATTTCTGCGCCCCGCGCCGCCGGCCGCCGGGAGCGCGTCCGAGATCTAAATTCCCGTTTAAGGATAAACTTTTAGGACAGAAACTCAATTAGAACGCCGCCAAATAAACCTCCTTTGAAAACCTTTTCTTATGCCGCGCGGAAGTGCCGCAAAGGAAATGAACAAAGGAAGCAAAAGAAAGCTAAATGGTAAAAGTTTTTCGCATTCTATTTCGCGTGTATTATGGCTGTATTTAACCGTGGCCAGCGTCTACCGTCTCCCGGGCAGTTACTTCCCTCTGCCGCCATCGCCGCCGCCGCTTTCACTTCATTTGCGATACATCGCGGCGGCAATCAAATTCGGCTATATTGCGACTGGTCGGAGTATTATCATGTCCTTCCTCAATAAAAACTTCCGCTTCAACTTTCCCGGAGCAATTACGAAGTGAGAAGTCTCTCGACACGTCCGAATTAGTCTTCCGCCTGCGCGCGGCTTACTCCGCACCTTGAATATGTGACTGCCCAGATAAGAGTTGCCCGTGAAGACGGCGATCTCGATGATGCCCACGACCAGCAGCTGGATGTACGAGGTGCGTCCCAGCAGAGCGCCCATCGTTATCAGCACGGCGGCGGCGGCAACGTCAGCGCGCAGGAGGCTAGAATGCAAATAAACACACCGGTTGGTATCTTCGTCACCGCCGCCCGCCGCCGCCCGGCGCGTCGGCACGTTCCTATCGCGCCGCGATAACTTTACTGCGGAGCTATAAAATATAAGTGCATTGAACCGAATTGCCAATTGCCGACGGAATTCGCATGCACCTCGGAATCGTATTGATTTTTAATCAGATTCCGTTCTAATAGTTTTCGCTCAGTTTCGCCGGGCAGCAGATAGTTCCATCGCTTGCATAATAAGCGCTAGCGTCATTATTTATGTGTTAATTTCGACTCCGGGGAACTTTCAAAAACTTTGCTTTCGATTTGAATTAGTGCCCCCGGGGAGTTGGGCGAATGAATTATTTTAATCGAAAACTTGGGAGCGTAAACAACGCGCGCCGCGTCCTGTTATACCTGACAATGCTGATTTTGATTCGTCGATCCTCCATGTCGTAAAATCCCTCGCAGATCAGCGCCCACTGGACGATCAGCGCGGCGAGCAGGAAGTTGAAGCCGACGGCGCTGAAGCCGTACCGCTTGAGGAAGGTCATCAGGAAGCCGAAGCCGACGTATATCATCACGTGGACGTCCTGAAACACTGAACGCGATCACTTGACGCGGCTTCCCAGCGCCGCCCCCCCCGAGCGCCTCTACAATTATAATACGCTCGCACGAGGTTCGCCTCCGGCCGGTTGCCGCCGAAGACGTAATGCACGGAATTATGCTGATCGCTCGCGTCTGCCTCGTGGTGATAATCGACGAAGCCGAGGTAGATCGGCAGCAGGGCGAGCTGCGCATACATCGTGACCAGCGCCGCCCGCACGCACTCGACGCGGTCCATGGTCGGCATCGACATGTCGCCGGATCGAATTCGAAAGTCTCGAACGAATAACGAGCGCCGCTTGACGACCGGCGCGCTATGGATCACGACGCGCAATGAGATTTCCGGCCGGCGCTCGGCGTCGCGAAAATATACCGCGAACAATGCGAACAATGAGCGTCCTAATTCGACGAAGTTGGAAGCCGGCCGAGAGTTCGTCCGGCATTGTCTGCTGCCATCCCGCGCCTTCCCACGCGCGCGAATAGTTTGTTTATAGTTTATTTTCGGAATCTCTCCCGATGATCTAACCTCCCCTGACACCGGCCGCATAAATTTCCCCGACAGCCGAACGCGCCGAGGCGACAAACTGTCGAGAGTGCGAGGCGGGACGAAAAAAAAAATAAACGAGCGAGCGCGCGCGCACAGTTTTCGGACCGGCCGGATCGCCCCGCAGGACCTCCTCGCATGTCCGGCATTAATGCGACATGAATATGCATGCGCGATGAAGATCGAATCGGAAATTTCATAACGCCGGGCAAGTCCGATATTCCAATTTCGGGCGCGCCGCCCGCGCCGCAAAGTTTCGAGTGTCTGTGACAACAATCAACGGCGCGCGCGTCACGCTTTAATATGCGCCAATTTAAACTTTAACGGCGCGATAAAAACTTTAATTGATTCCCGCCGGAAAACGCGTCGGGGGGATGAGCGATTGTTGTTTATAATAATATCGCATGGCTGCGGCCGAATCACTTCGTTCTCGCGTTAATTAAACGCCGCGCGCTGGCGTGCGCGCCCGGGTCGATACGGCTAATGAAAATCAAAATTAATTCGAGTGCATCGAAATGATATTTACGTATGTCGGCGCTGGTAAAAGTTGTGATAGATGGCGGGAGTTCGCGCAGTCCAAGTTTGACTTTCTATATTATATTCGGGCGCTATGTGGGCGGAGCGGATGAAACAATTCTTTTCGCCTGACACCGGCCGAATTTCCATAACCATTCGAAACTATCGCGGCGGAAAAGTTTGCGAGCGCG
>JARRAA010011395.1:0-10442 GCA_030557295.1 Ecitodaemon sp. MM-2014 | reverse complement strand
CTCTCATTACGCCGAGTGTGTATTCCTCGCGGGAGCGTCTTCGTGGCGGTAACGTTTACTTACTCGAAACATATTAAATTTTATCGCGTCATAACCGCAAACATTTCTTTTTTCCGGCCCGCGCGAATATTTGGAGACAAGCGAAAGGTTAGAAGGAATGGAATAGACAGTGTTTAAGGCACGTTTTTTTTTTGTTATCATTCGATGCGCCTTTCACACATAATGTCTAGGCTGCTTCCTCGCGGGTACCGTTCGGACGAGGAATACGGTTCGGTGCGGTGGAATGAAGGAAGTGTGGAAAAGTCGAGGCGTTTACAATGGGATAATGCGATAATACGCATTTCGCATAATACACATTATTATCGTGATGAGCTAACTTATCGCCGCATCGCGGATAACGCAACACCGGAAATTGTTTTCGCAGCCTTCTTGATTCTTGCGCGAGCACGACAAGCATACCTCGATTGCCTAGAATCATATTGACACCATTTCGACGCGCCACGAATGGGCTACCAGATCGACCAGAATGCTTTCTGGTGTCGACATTATCCCATCATAATGTCATCGATAGGTTATATTTTATGCGATTATATTTCTCAGCGCCACCTGGTAAGAATCTGGAATAAAATAGTCTTGATGTTGGGGCGGCGTATAAAGTTGAGGGGGGGGACGCGTTTTGGAACCGTCCGAATGTTCTACAAGAGTGCGACGTCAGAGTGACGTGTATGTTGAGGGGCGACCACGCGTTAGAACCTTTCGAAGATTCTAGAAGATTTCTATGCATGTCCGAACACGTTTCGCACTCTTTATACCTCCGAGACATAAGTTTGCATGAAATTTACGCATTATTTGATAACGACAACAGCGTAAACAGTGAACGTGTCTAGTTTCGGAACGAACCTAAGGGTTAAAAAAGGCGAAAACACTGAGAATATTCTCCGGCCACGCTATTAAGGTTAGTAGAGCTGAAAAAACGTAAAAAACCAATCAGCACACACACTAGACGCATATTAGCATATAAATCGACTTGGAATTTGCATGATTGAAGCCTTTGATGAATTTTTTTCACTTTTAATCAATAAAAACACGTCTAGCGTGGCCGGCGCTAATCAATGGCTCGTTTTTCATGCTCGCTCTGATTTCAGCTGGTCTCCAACCTCAAACAGACGCGCGCGTTAATTACGCCGCGCGATCTCGATCGGAATTATTGCAACGATTGCAAGGAGGTCGTCTTCGAGCGCGCGCGCACACGCCCGATAAAACCGTGCAGCTATCGGACGACTTGTTGCGTTGCGCTTCTTTTAAAACAATCCTTAAGACACAATGAACTGGGCGGTAAATAAGCGGCGCACGCATGCAGCATGCTGGCGTTAAAATTAAATTAATCACGCCAGAATGCATCCGAGAACGTCGAGAACGCCGCGCACTAAATCTCGACGACGCTCAAATTGGTCTCCACACCTTTTGCACCCATGTGCAATTAATCATCTCGACAATGGCGAACGATTCAGCGATACTTAACCCACTTGTCGATATATTACACGTATTACACTATTTATGTATATTATACAGTGCGGTTGCGTGCTTTATTCCAACGTTACAAGCTAATTGATACATTTGACCACAGTTTTTTTATTATTATTACTAATATAGTTCTATTTTTTTACCAGGCGAAGAAGTAGATAAAGGCTAGGAAGACCACCGTAGCCGGTGTTACATAGTCCCAGAGGATGCTCATGGGGACTGAGAACTTTCTACCATATGCACCGTCGAATTGCGCTTCGTATTTCTGCCTCACGTCGCCTTCAACCAGTTCGCCGATTTTGAACGTTTCTCGCAATTGCTTGGCGTCCAGACTGTGTCCAATGTTCTCGAAACAATCGGTGCCATCGACGCCGGCTCGATCCATGAGGACTTCTTCGCCTCCGGGATGCTTGTACACGAATTCGGTCAAGTCGTAGACGTTATTGTCGAGGATTATCCATAAATCATCGGTGGAATTGTGACGTTTAACTTCTTCGCGCGTGTATTTTTGAACGTCGTTGTGAGTGGACGAACCGGACGCCATTTTTGTGTGCGAGATTTTCGTGTTTGTGACTAACTTTACGGTGCTTATGGGTGCACAGCTCGTAATGTACTGATTGTTGAGCGGCCGAGGTCTGCGCGTACATTTTAATTATTCCTCGCCACCTTTGCGACCTACGAACTTCGACGCGTCGGGGTCGGCGCGACGCGTTGCGGTTTTATGACGGGCATTTTCTCGCGTCGAAGTGCAAAAACGTTTCGAAATTGTTTACACTCGCGGAGTAACAGCTTAAGCATAATGCTTGCATAATTAATGATTTCAATTATTTTCGCATTCGGCATCGTCGTGTAACGGTAGGGAAAATGTTAGAATGTTGCCAGGATGCGTTCGGTTGCCGACCAACGCGGGGATTGCGTTCTCCGCGGCGCCGCGCAGCCGGAAACTATTAGTCGACGCATGCAGACTTAAATTAACTCGCTCGCAAGCGGCCGCCCCGACTAATCGAATAACAAAACGAGATAAACGACTGCGGCGAGCGGCGGCGGGAGCGTTGGAATGGCGAGATTCCGCGGAAATAATGCGTTGATATCAGGCACTTGCTATTGGAGGTTGCGTAACGATCATCGCGGCTTAAGTCACTCGCGAGCGTTGATTACACGACAGGTCCATCCGTTGAGATTAGTTAAGCAGTCCGTCGAGGAGAATCTCTCTGGAATTTCGCGTATTTTTTGGCCAGATCATGCGTAAAATGTATAAGGATCACGCATGCGCTAGCAGTCGGCGCGCTAGTTGTAGGACGAGGCGAACGTCCATCTGTCGGTTGCATGGTCAATGCTGCGGCCGCGTGGATCTCGCAAGGTCGTTTGGTCAACGGCCGCAATTACGTTCCATTACTCCTATTTACTTCTATTTACTAACCGCTTCGTGCTCGAGCTTTGCTCCGCATTGCGCTGCGCTGCTTCGCACTGCTCCGCTTTGCCATTCGCGTTTCCTTCTTTTTTTCTTCTTACCTCAACGGCAATTTTCTACCTACATTTATGCGATTTTGCGTGTTTTATTTGCATATTCGTTCGCACTTTATGAAATATCTCTAACAGTTTCGGCCAGTGCCGAGGTCGAGTGTTCTCATCCGACGCCATTCGTATGCGAAACGGCGTTATGTAAGCAACGGTGTCAATAAGTCAATAACGTACGTGCGTAAGAAATGAATATTCATGTTATTGTAGGTGAAAATGTGAAATGCGCTTTGCGTTATCGGAAAATCTGTTTTAGAACGTCCCCGAAGTTGTCGCCCAGGGAAGGCCCGCCGTCCACGATGGAGTGCATGATGTCGAAATGATCTCTGCCCCGGACATTTATACGATCCACTCGAAGGTGGCTCGCCCTCATGGCGGCGTGAAGCTGCGCGCTTTGGTCGTGAAATGCGGGCGAATCGTTTTCAGCAATCGCGACGTGAATACACAAATCCCGCCAGCTTTGCAGATTGCGCACTTTTTCGCTCGTTCCGGCAGATTGCCACCATGATAATGGCGATAACTCCATCGCTTCCTCTTCGGTGAGGTGTAAGAAATCGTTCGGGTAAGAATATGTCAACGGCAGAAGGTCGTACAGCCCGGATATCAGCACGGCGTGTTTTACTCTGACTCCTTCGGTTGCAGGAGTTGCGCCTAGGACATGGGCAACTAAATGTGCGCCGGCGCTGTGTCCCATTAAATTAATTTCCCTGGAATTAAGAAAAGTTTAGAGAACGTTTCACGATGTGCAAGGTTGGCGTTTGTGTGCATTCGGATCTCTTGCATTGTGGTGTTTGTAATGTATTTGTGCTGTCTGTAACAATTTCGAAGAGGATGTAGTGCGGATTTAATAAAATAAGGCATGCAAATCGAACCGATAAATCGGAAAAGTCGGTCGCGACGGTGCGCAATTGGAGATCAGTGAATCAAGGTCGTGCGCGCTTTGAATAATTTCATCTTGACGATCATCGTCATTTACAGATAGAAAATATCAGTCAATAACCTGGACATTTTTCTTTCGGCGTATTGTAGAGTGAAGAGGAAGGCTCGCGCGATCTGCTCCGTGATGGTTTTGAGTGTGACGTGCGGGCACAACGCGTAGTCGATCACGAACGTTTTCATTCCCATTTTGTAAAGGGTTTGCGCAGGGTAGGCCGAGTCGACTTTGTTCAACGCTTTCCAGAAACCTCCGTGGACGAATACGCAAATCGGTGCATCTGGAATACACATTTTTATAGGTAACATGAGGTTTGATTTAATTTGATGGGATTTCATCTAATCTCTTGATTTTAGGCTGTAGTTTGTTGACGCAATGAAAAGTGGACCGGACGATGCAGTTTTAATGACGACGACGACGCTGGCGCGCTTCGGAAGTGCCGTTAATCCGTTAATCTTGCACGAGGAAAAAGGAAGAGACGCGCCGCCGGAGGGCTCGCCTTTTGCATGCGCATGCTCTATGCATGCCCCTAGAGAATTCACGTACATCCGGTACATCCGCAAAAAGATTAATTTATTAGGTCAATTAATACTTCTTGAAAACTCTGCTTCGAGCAAGAGTTTAAGCCGTTTAAATCGGATGAACATTAATTGAATGCGAGGCGTTAAACGCGGTGGTATCGCGCATCCTATCGTGCGATTTTTCAACAGGGGATATCTTCCTATGGTGGGAAATCTTTTCAAATATTTAGAGTAATTATTTACCGAGTTTGAAAGTTGTAAGTATCAATTTTCGAAAATATCGAGTGTTTTCTTAAAAATTTATGTACAGGCAACTTTCATCACTCCTCTCTTCGGTTCACGCATACATTTTGTAATTTCCGTCTTCGTTGAATATTCCCTGTGTTATTCCTAATGTCAACGGCAGTCTCTGTAGTAATACTCTTGAGTAATTAACACTAATTAAGAATTCTCGGAGAGCCAACGCCCAAAAAGATTAAAAACTACTCAACAGTCAATAAAAGTCTGCTGTAACCGTAAATATCATTCTCACACAGTGCACAATCGCGATTGTCTTGATCTCTTATAATATTGCAATGCTGTAACGTATCGCGGCGGCGGCGCTGCGAGTCGAAAGTGCGCCAACGAACGAAATCGTTTCATTGAATTAAGGCGCTTTGATTTGCTAGCGCAGTGGCATTATTCGATTCGAGTACCGTAAACTCATCACTTCCAACTGGAGGTTTCATCACTGTTTTCGACAATTGAATTAGTCAGCATGATAAGCGTTGAAAGGAGAACGAGTCCCAGAACTTCTTCGCACAAAGGAAGATTTAAACGATCTTCCGATTCGTAATCTTCATTACTCGCTATGAATTAGATTGATATTCATTACTTATTACGCACCATCTGGTAAATCAGTTCCTATTATGTCCAGCTTTTCCTCTTGGGTGTCCCCGTAGGGTATGTCAAGGTCGCACGGGATTTTACGACGAGTTTCTTCACTCTCTGTCGAATAATTATGCAGTTTTTTAATATTTCATTTGTGCTTTGTGATTTTTTAAATGAATTACGTGTTTTAGCAAAGGTGAAGTGTTCTTCCATTACTTTGCAAGCGCACATTCTTGTAGACCATCGGCTTGGTGAGTACTGGACATCTAGATGACCTTTAATTATCTTTTTTCCGTCCATTTTGGTACGCATGGAGATACACAAATCCTTAAAAATTGCTATTTTTCAACTAAAAAACGTCTGACTTTTAACTAAAAAAATGCACCTTCACTCACGTTTTGCTTCTGCTTTATTCCCCAGGCCTAGTGCCACTTTAAAGGTTTTGTCATCAAGCATTGTCTTTAAATACGTAACAAAATATGTCGGGTGGAGATAGTGCGTCGTGAAACCTGATAAGGAAGCCGTAATAATTTACATACCGAGTATTTGCATTAACGTTTTCATAGTAAATCGCGCAAGTTGTCGCAAATCAATTTTATATTGACTCAGCGTAATACATGCCACTTAATTTTATGCAAATATTCATTCTCTGCATAAAAATTAACTTAAGGAAAACCGGCTTAACCCAAGTAACATATGAAAAATCGTCGAGATAAAGTGCAAGGCATGTTTTTACTGCTACAAAACGACCTTTTCTTTATTTTCCAGACATTATTTCGCCTTCCAGGCAAAAATGTCCGCACGCCGTCCTTGGGATTTTTCGAATCTCTGCACCTCGGCATGTGGGCACGTCTCGACATCTCTCGGCGCGCGGACACCGTCGCGAAGTCTCGAGCATCGATCTCAATTGCCCAGTTTCGCTTCTGGGTCTTACTCGCCGTGCTCTTCGCCCTTTTTTCATCGTCTCGCAATGTCAGTTCTTCTCGGGCACATTTTACTCTTGCATTTTTTACTCCGTCCCTGCGCATTCACTACTTCACCTCGCTTTGCTGCGCTCCGCTTTGCGGCCGTGAGCCGATTGTTAGCTTCTTGTCTTCCTGCGTTGCGTTTGCTTCGCGTCGCGCGCCGCGGCGGCGCTTTGCATTTCGCTCGGCTCGACAAACTCGCTATACGCGGATCGGGCACGTTTGCGCCGATCTGGATCAATGTTACAATATGCTCTTCTTGTCGGCGGCGTCCGCTTACCGACAAAACGACCGTCGCGACAGCGTCGGGGCGCGCTCGGGCCTCTGCCCGCCGCGATCGCGGACGCGACTAAAAAGGAAATATCGAAGCGCGGCTATCGCGTTCTCGCGAGGAAAGCTATCGAGACGAACGGGCGAAAACTTGCACGCGTTTGCATCGGATTCGCATAATCTAATAATTTCGCATTATGTGCGCTTATCAGCGCGCACGGATGGCTGATAATTATCTTTGTGCTCCTTCATACGTATAATTTTACTCTCGCTTGGAAAAAACCAACATCATCGAAAAATGGTGTTGACGCAAGGCACTTCTTAAGTCAGATTACTTAAGTAACAAAACAAATGATAATTTTGACATATCATGGCGGGATGATAGTTAGCTAGTGCCCAAGCTAATTTCTCCCGACATCCCACTAGAGGAATATCTGCAAGATCACATGACTCAAGTCTCTTTGAGGTCTCTCGCACACAAAGCCCAATGCAGCCGGATAGAACAAACAAAGTGATAATGCAAATGCGAATCGCATTAGTCTCACCAGCCACGGCGCGTCTTGCGAATAATATAGTCCGCGCATGCGACTCTGCGCCCGAGCGGCGCATTGTAGATGGCGATAGGTCAAACGTATTGCGCAGGCGCGCATTCCTGAAACGGTTTTAATAATCGCGAATCGCACGGCATCGATCGGTGACCCAGACCCAATGACACGATCCTCGCCTCGAACCTTATGCGCGCCGCCGCGACTAAAGGCGCTAAAGTTACTCGAGCCGAGCGCGCGGGTGAAATGTAAATATTTCGCGGTCAGACGGCGAGCGATAGGCGGGATAATAAGCGATGCGTTTTTCCTGCGCTAGGTGTTGACACGCGGCGATAAAATAATATCGATTGCTATCGGCGCCGCGGCGTGGCGCACGACATAACCTTGTTTAGGCTCTTAGAGGTTATTGGTTGTCGGTCGTACGTTATCGCTTTGCGGACGGCCGTTTCGAGGTGCTTACGCGCGGACATGATGGCGGCGATAAATATTTTGTGAGAGGTTATTTTCCCCTTGCCGGACGCGTTCGAACTACATTTTTCGACTTAAGTCACTTGACTTAAAACTATATTTCACACTGAACTCATTTTCTTTACTCTAAACGTTTGTTCGCATGGATTTAATCGAGTTTGAACCTAAAATCACTGCACGACTTAAGTCACTTCTTAAGTCACATGACTTAAGTCTAGTTTCTACTAAAAAGTCACAATTTTAACTATTTTCGGCAGAGAATTATGAAGATTCCTCAGGTTATTCTACTTAAGTCAGTTGATTTAAGCGCACTTATGACAAAAACCATCATTATTTCGCTTTTCACGGCATCTAAGTCACTTTCCAGGCCTCGCAATAAACTTGACTTAATTTAACCGTGTATCGTGCTCATTTTCGATTTAGCCCGAGCGAATGCGAGTGGAGGCCGCAATCCTGATTGCGATTGCGGATGGTCGGGGCGTGAGTTATGCGATACCGACGGCGATAGCGCGCGCCCGTCGTGGTCCTTATAAGGATCTCCGGCCCAATTGTCGCCGCCGACACACAAAACACGCCGACGCGGCGACGGCGGCAGTCGCGCCGAGGTCCTAGCCTAACTCGGTTACGTTACCTACGTCGACATCGGTTCGCTTTATTTTCGATTCCGACTTGGACAAAGCGCGCGCCGGCGACGGCCGCAACGGTGGAATGGGCCCTTGAGGAAACATCTGCGCTTGTTTCGTCGTGTTTGTTTATTTCGTTTGCGCGGAAATGCAGTTATAAAGAAATCACAAGCGCATTAAATTCCCGAACACAGGGAAAAACGAAAAAGGCGCGGTATTTCGCTGAAAAGTTTTCAAATTCTTACGCGGGCAAGTTTTCTTGGAGTATTTGTTCGTTTTTTGTTGCATTTGTTGCATTAAGACTCTTTTCAAGTTAGAGTAGTAGACGTCTAAAGTAACCCTCTAAAATCACTAAAAAAAAACCGAAAACCTAATTTTATTATTTTCCACGCGCTTTTTAATATAATCTTCCTTAAGTCACTTCTTGAGTCACCTTAACTCCCTAAAGTCACCCAAATCTTCTCGAAACCTTAATTAATCTATTATCCAATACGTTCCAAGTACATCGACTTAAGGCGCTGTTTAAAACTCGGCAAAAACTTCATATTTAATTCAATATGAAATAGAAACCGACATTTGTTGCATTAAGACTCTTATCAAGTTAGAGTAGTAGACGTCTAAAGTAACCCCCTAAAATCACTAAAAAAAATCCGAAAACCTAATTTTGTTATTATCCACGCGCTTTTTAATAAAATCTTCCTTAAGTCACTTCTTTAGTCACCTTAGCTCCCTAAAGTCACCCAAATCTTCCCGAAACCTTATGTAAGCTATTATCCAATACACATTCCAAGTACATCGACTTAAGGCACTGTTTAAAACTCGGCAAAAACTTCATATTTAATTCAATACGAAATAGAAACCGAAACGAAACGAAATGGAATGTAATGGAAATGAACGAGCGCCGAGTGCGCTTATGATTGCGCGCTCGCGAGTCTCTGAGAACAGTTTGGAATCGTTTACTGGCCGTTTCGGGTAATTTAATTTCCGCTGCACGATCGCGTCCCCGCCGCGACGCCGACGACGAAACGAAACTGAAACGACGCGGCGAAATCGTCGCGACTCGCGATCGCCAACAAAGCGACGCGGATTGCGCAGCGGACGACCGTTTGACGTCTAATTTAGCGCGCTAATTGGCCGGCACGCAAAGCGGGTTCAACTTTCGGCGCCGCTCGCTCGTTCGCTTGATTCACTTATTCAGTTATTTGACTCGTTAAACAATGGCGCGCCGCTCGGTCTCGCGCTGCCTCGTTAAAAACGACAACTGAACCCCTCGAGGACTTCAATTAATTAGGGGAAAACTGCGGGAAATTCGTTTTTAGTTAAGTTAAGCCAAGTCCCTAGAAAACTATCATGTTTGGTCTGGAATAATGTGACTTAAGCATCTTAATGGTAAATAGTTGTGTTATAGTTAAGCGCACTTGACTTAAGTTATTACCTCACAATATTTCCTGTGTAACATTTCTTAAGTCACTTGATTTAAGTTAAATTGGTAATCATAGTTAATATTCCGAATGACTTAAGTTAAGTAAAATTGACTTAACACATTGCTTCGACTTAAATGCGCCCTCTCCTCGTCCATTGCACGATGTATCCAGTCCAAGCGTGTTTGAAGGTTATAAATTTCGTGATATTGTCTTGTACTTTGTACATATTTATTGTATGACCATTTTTGCACCCGTCGGGTGTACATGTCATAACTCACGACGCCGCTCGCTATCACCATCCCATTCCGCACAACTCGACGCATCTTCGCGCTTCTCTGCCTCTTCCTCTTCGGGCGGCCGCTAGGAGAAGTCGAGCTAGGTGCATCTAGCCGAAGTCGTAGTTTATGATGTCGATTAACAAATCCACAGCAAACACGAACTTTATTTATCGCCCCCTAACTTCTCCGCGAATGCATGCGCAAACAATTTCTTTCGCCCGCTTGTTTTATTATTATCGTTATTATTATTTCCCGCTCTTCACTTCATATTTTCCGCGGCGTCCTAATCGTATTTTCTCGTTATCCGGCCGCTATCCACGCCTTAAATCATCGCCGTTTATTTTCTGTTACAGTTCACGCTTTGTAAATGCTGAGAGATTGTCCTGCAGCTTGCATCTCGTTTGAGATTGAGATTTTATTTACTCGCACGTCGTTATAAAATGTGAAGTGCTATGCGACACACGCATTAATTAACGTGTGTGCCAGCGTTTAAGACGCTGAT
>JARRAA010011386.1:0-11724 GCA_030557295.1 Ecitodaemon sp. MM-2014 | reverse complement strand
CTTCTTCCTCGGATTTCTGCAACGGATAATTATATTTTAGTTTATTGCGACAAATTTTAGTTTGTTCTGTTGAATTATGCAATAAACACTCTGTAACTATTGCAATAATTATCCGAATGTTATGAACATTTTTGCACTTGACAGAGAATTAAATTCTATGAGACCGCGTTTCAAGGATTTTGTAAGATGTTTATATAAATAGTCTCATATAACAATTTTAACTCGAAAAACAGGCAAACATTTTCCGATTTTCAAACACCCTTCAACTTTCACAACAATTATCCGACTTTCTCCTCGTCAATAGCAAATTACATTTTAAAAGACACCCTTATCGACGGCCCTCCATCCATGTACAATTGCGACCCCAAAATGTTAAGGCAAAACTACAAAATTGGCACAGGCAACAGACTGAATAGTTATTACAGCGATAGAAACTTGCAGACAAATAAAAACCCCAAGGTTAAACCCTACACCACTGACAACAACATTACGAGTTCAACCAAATGTCCTGCACAGTTTAACGCGAACAATGCACCTGCAATAATATTCGCGCGTCACTGGTTATTTACAAGTTGCGTTGAAATAGTCAAGAAAATATGTCAACAATTTCAAACTTGACAAAGACGACTCTATTTCAAACACATTTTGTGCCCATACACGAATAGTAATTGCTCTAGCCGTAATGCACTAACAATATAACGATTTTCTATTAATTGTTTTCAATATTTTGTTAAATCCGAGTGAGTCATTGTCAATTTCTGCGATATTCACAACCTTGAACCCACGCTTTGTTTTTGTTTCATTCAAAGTCCCACCAAATTACTCCTAGCACCATTATTAAATAGTCAACATCCTCGAAAGTGCTCTAAGCTAGTCATTATGTCGAAAAAAGGCAGTTTAAGTTGCTCCGATGAAATGTTTGATCAATAACCTGATGCAATATTGCACAACATTGGAAAATGAGACTTAGGCGAATCATATCGGCGTGATATTGCAAACCGGTTGAAACCTTCTAGGCTTATCGCAACGATTTCCTTGTAACTTAACGCCGTTTTAAGCGTTTCGCGATCGAGGATCGCTCGAATCGCTCCGACGAAACGTACAAACATAACCTGCGCGCCGAACTCACCGCGATCAGAAGGTTTTTGTCGCGTATGGACGTGTCGACTTCCAGAAACACTGGTTTCGATGACATTGCACTCAATCGCCAAGGGTTCGTCCAGTGACGGGCGGAATTTTCGCTGGAAATTTGTTGAAACTCGGTCTTCTCGAACGATTTCGAAGTAACGAACGCGACGAAACAAACAAGCGTGTAAACACGACCTTGAACGAAGTCGTTTATACACAGTCCTCGCGAAAACCAAACTGAAAATATAACGAAAACGTTAATTTTAAGCATTCAAACTATTGCGAACGATCAAATACTATTTAATTAATTATTTGTGTCTAATATAATAGATTTTGTCGATTTTTAACAACATTTTAACTTTTTCTCCATCAAAAAATCTCAAATATATACTCACCGTCAGCTGACGCCCCCCAGCGCCGGTTTGGTGTACTAATTCGCTCCGCACAGCTGATACCGCTCGTCAGTGTCACTCGCACCATCGAAAAGCCTCGGTCTGGCGCCCGTCGTGCCAGTCGTGCGTCGCGCGTGTCAGTGAGCGGTCGCTAACGGTGTCGTGATGTGTTTCTCCGCAGGCATCGCTGCTTCCTAGACACGGTGCGCCCACAGCAAGTCCTCGCAGGCCACGAGCGGCGAACCTCGCCGAAGAGCTCCGAACGTCGCAATCATGGCGAACTCGACGATGGACAGATTCTGCGGATCGACGTTTTGGGTAACAAAAAACAAATGAGAATCGTTACGAACTCCTTCATGCCGAACATTCGTCTCGCTGCTTCGCCACCCGCAAACAACGAACGCGACAACCGAGCGTATTTTCAGCGCGCTTTTCATTAAAAACTCCGAGTCATCGTCGAAACGCGCGCGGCCGATCCGGTGGATAAACAATTAGATAATGTGCTTGGGCAAATATTGTGATACGGGAAGGCCTGTGCGGTTAGGAGTGGACATCTAGCGCGCTCATTCGAGTCGCCTGGCCAAGGATGCGTCGCGTCGCGTTTAGATTTGCCGAGAATTTGGGTTAGCGGCGTCCGATCGGCCGTGAAATCACAAATAAGTCTCATTATTTCGTTGGTTTGCGCGAATTCTCGCCGTTTCGCATTGTTACGCACTCGCGACGCTCGCGTTGTTTATCCACCGCGCACGAAACACTTCCATAACACTCGCATCAATCGATCGTCATTTATAAATATTAACTGCAACTAATTTCCTTGGAATGTTACTAGAAACAATCGATATCTCACCCCAGACATTTTCAGGTTATACGTCGCGACATACATGCACATGCGCATGCGCACAAAGACTAACTTTCAAATCGTTCTTCCAGAACAAATCCCTAACATGGGACACCGACGATCCCGACCTGACGCTCTGCTTCGAGAAGACCATCCTCATCTTCGTGCCCTGCGTGTTCCTCTGGGCGTTCTCCAGCCTCGAGTACTTCTACCTGCACAACAGCAAGCACGGCGCCATCCGATGGAACGTCCTCAACGTCGCCAAGCTGTGCTTCAACACGGCGCTGCTCGTCCTGAGCGTCGTCGACCTCGTCGTCGCCATCCATTGGTCCATCAACGGGCCGTACATCATACAGAGCGTGGACATTTGCATGCCCATCATCAAAATATTTTCATTCGTGAGTCTCACCTGCGCTACCTCCCCGACATGGCCGATCATTTCGAGCGTTTCTAGGAGCTTGCCGGTAGATTAGTCTATTACAACAAGAACAACGGCATCCGGTCGTCCGGCGTGCTGTTCCTCTTCTACTTCCTGTGCGTCGTGTGCGGCATCCCGCAGTTGCGCACGGAGATCCGCGCCGCCGTGGAGCGCGACCCGGAGATCTACTATTTCTACGTCAGCTTTCTCGTCTACTACCCGCTGGCGGTCGTCATGTTCTTGCTGAACTGCTTCGCCGACGCCGAACCGTCGAGCAGCAAATACCCCAAATCGGATGTAAGTCGCGCGCCGTCTGCGGGCGTCGCCGACAAGCAGGAATTAACCTCTTCGCGCCGCTTTTTGCAGAAACCCTGTCCGGAAGAGTCGAGCAGCTTTCTCTCGCGCCTCTTCTTCTCGTGGTTCGATCCGCTGGCGTGGAAGGGTTTCCGCAAGCCGCTGGAGCACGACGATCTGTGGGACATGAAGCCCGAGGACAGCGGGCACGAAGTCGTCGCGCTGTTCAACAAGCATTGGCAGCAGACTCTTAAAAAACACGAAGTGTAAGTCTTTACACGTGAGGGGATAAGTTGCACGTAGTTCTTTAGATTTTACCTTCGTTTGTCGTCGATGTTGTTGTAGTTATTGTTTCGTTGGTTTACCGTTGTTCGTTTCTTTCTGTGGCGTTTAGTTCCCATTCTCGTAGTCGCGTCTCGTACAAAACCGACTCAGTGCGCATGGACTTTGTTAACAGCAAGAGAACGCAGGCGTCCGTCCTGCCGGCTATTATCAAGTCGTTCGGCCCGACGTTCCTCTTTGGCGCGCTGCTGAAACTCACGCAGGATCTGCTCACGTTCGCCAGTCCACAAATTTTACGGTAAGTATTCAATATAACCTCAAAAACCTTAGCATTAACCTTCAAATTTAAGATGTAACCTTTAAACTTAACCCAAAAATGCAAATCTAGCCTTAAAGCACTCGATTTCCGCAGATTATTGATAGATTTCGTCGAAAACAAAGAGGAAGAGTGGAAAGGTTACTTCTACGCGGCGTCGCTGTTCATCGTCGCGATGATACAGACCATCGTGCTGGCACAGTACTTCAACCGAATGTTTCTGGTCGGCATGCGCATCCGCACCTCGCTCGTCTCGGCGATCTACCGCAAGGCGCTGATCATGTCGAACGCGGCGCGCAAGGAGAGCACCGTCGGGGAGATCGTCAACCTCATGTCGGTGGACGCGCAGAAGTTCATCGAGCTGACCGCCTACATCTGCATGATCTGGTCGGCGCCCCTGCAGATCTTGCTGGCGCTGTACTTCTTGTGGGACGTGCTCGGGCCGAGCGTGCTGTCCGGCCTCGCCGTGATGATCATCATGATACCGATCAACGGCTACATCGCCAATCGCACCAAGCTGCTGCAGATCAAGCAGATGAAGAACAAGGACGAGCGCGTCAAGCTGATGAACGAGATCCTCGGCGGCATCAAGGTGCTGAAGCTGTACGCGTGGGAGCCGAGCTTCGAGGCGCAGGTGCTGAAGATCCGCGACAAGGAGATGCGCGTGCTCAAGCAGGCGGCGTACCTGAACGCGGGCAGCTCGTTCATCTGGTCGTGCGCGCCGTTCCTGGTGAGTACGTGTGGGACGCACTAGAGAGACACGTTACACGTTTTGCTGTTTTTTGAGGCTGTTGTTGTTGCTCGTCAATACTTTCCTGTGCGTGTGTTAGGTCGCGTGCATCACCTTCGGCGTGTACGTCCTCAGCAGCGACGATAACATCCTCACGCCGCAGAAGGCGTTCGTCGCGTTGAACCTCTTCAGCATCATGGCGATGCCGATGAGCCTGCTGCCCATCGTGCTCGTTTACGCCATCGAGGTAGAATAAAGAGCGTCCGTCCATTGATTAACTTATCATGTGGGGTCTTTATTCTATCCGCGCACACTAAACACACGATCGACTGCGTTGATAACCTCCAATTTCGAACTCACCTAACTCGGCCTTTTCTTCTTTCCATGCGCTCTCTGGCAGGTGTCTTTGGTATCATTCGCCACGTTCGTGCTCGTTGACGAGAAGAACGTGCTCGACGCGACGACGGCGTTCGTCTCGCTGTCGCTCTTCAACATTTTGCGTTTCCCGCTGAGCATGTTGCCGATGATGATCTCCAACCTGGTGCAAGTAAGCGATCGTCATTTGTTTTTCGCTGCGCGCGCCGTGCCAGAAGCTTCCGCTCTTCGGCCAATCGGAACGATCGAGACGCGTCTGTGCGACGATCCGATTGGTCGGTTTCGCATCACGCCACTCGCTGCACGCTCGCCGCCTACCTAGAACAATCCGCCGTTTCTCACTAACGTTGCGTTCGCAGGCGAAAGTCTCCATCGACAGGATCAACAAGTTCATGAACTGCGAAGAGTTGGACCCGAGCACCGTCACGCACGACCCGTCCGACGACCCGCTGACCATCGAAGATGGCAACTTCAATTGGGGCGAGGGCGAGACGCTCAAGGACATCAACTTCAGGTGCGCCAAGGCATCGCTCACCGCCGTCGTGGGGCAGGTCGGCTCGGGCAAGTCGAGCCTCGTGTCGGCCATGTTGGGCGAGATGGCGAAGACCTCCGGCAGGGTCAACACGAACGGCAGCATCGCCTACGTCGCCCAGCAGGCGTGGATCCAAAACGCCACGCTGCAGGACAATATCTTGTTCGGCAAGCCGCTCAACGAGAAGGTCTACCGCAAGATCGTCGAGGCGTGCGCGCTCAAGCCCGACTTCGACATGCTGCCGGCCGGCGATCAGACCGAGATCGGCGAGAAGGGCATCAACCTGTCCGGCGGGCAGAAGCAGCGCATCAGCTTGGCTCGCGCCGTGTACGCCGACTCCGACATCTACTTCTTGGACGATCCTCTCAGCGCCGTCGACAGTCACGTGGGCAAGCACATCTTCGACAAGGTCATCGGGCCGAGCGGCCTGCTGAAGACGAAAACGCGAGTGCTGGTCACGCACGGCATTACGTATCTGCCGCAGACGGACAACATCGTCGTCTTGGCGCTGGGGAGAGTCTCGGAGACGGGCACCTACGAGGAGCTGCTCCGGAACAAGGGGGCGTTCTCCGAGTTCCTGATGCATCACATCAGCGAGGCGGCGGAGCACGAGGATCAGGACAGTAAGTTTACGGGGGGCCGGGGAGTGGCGGGGAGGACACCGAAACGCTGACCTGACCTGTCGCTTGCAGATTTGGAAGAGCTGCAGAACCAGCTGACTTCGGCCGAAGTCCCCGAGGAGTTTGCGCGACACATACGCCGAGCGCGCTCGCGAGCGTCCGAGTCCGTCTCGGAAACCGGTTCGGATAAGACGGCGAACAATTCGCTGCTCAGGCAGCGATCGACGGATTCGTCGACGAACCTGGACAACAGCGTCAAGGGCAAGTCGGAGACGCCCGCCAAGCAGCCCGTCGTCGGCGAGAAGCTGATCGAGGCCGAGAAGACGGAGGTGGGGCGCGTCAAGTGGGCGGTGTACAAGCACTACCTCATGTCCATCGGGCTCGGCCTCACCGCCGTCACGTTGATCTTGAACGTGGTGTTCCAAGGCTTCAGCATCGGCTCCAACGTCTGGCTGAGCAAGTGGTCGACCGACAAGGACATGGCGAACGCCAACGGCACGGCGAACACGGACAAGCGCGACCTCTACCTGGGAGTGTACGGAGCTCTCGGCATCGGACAAGGTAGGACGCGCACTCTGCATGCTTCTCTTTCTATCCCTCTTTCTCTCTCTCTCTCTGGACTCTAACCCAATTAGTTTGGTAGATATTGTTCTCTGTTTAACGCGTTTTCTTTTCCGCATGCTCTAATATCGGGTGTTCCGCATGCCCTTTTTATAATTTGTCTTTTCGTTTAGTTTTCGTTTCGCGCGCGGCCGAAAGGGAAAGATAGCAAAGGGGGTAGATGCGTTCGGCGGGCTCCGAAGCGCGCCGCCGCGAATTAACCAAAATTGACGTGTGTGTGTGTCTATCTCTCTCTCTCTCAGGTGTGTCTGTGTTCGTTTGCTCACTAACGCACGCGCTCGGCTGCTACGTGGCAGCGAAGCACATCCACAATGCGCTGCTGGTCAGCTGCAATCGCTGGCCGATGTCGTACTTCGACACGACGCCCATCGGCCGCATTCTGAACGTGTTCTCGTCGGACGTGAACGTCGTCGACCTGTGGCTGCCCCAGTTGCTGAGCACGATGTTGCGCATGGGGACGACGGTAAATGAAAACACGCCCACGTGTCGCACGTCTCATCATTGGCAGGCGCGCGCGCACGCGCTCACGAAATTGTTTTGCTTTGTTATTTCATTCCGAATTGGCTTTATTTATTCAGTTTGTGTTGTTCTGTGGGTGCTGGTTTTCTGTGTTTTCGTTGCGTCGACCTTGACTTGACCTCGACTTAACCGACAATTACTTTGCTCTACTCACTCACTCACTAACACGATGGGTTTTTTTTTTCTCTTACTACTTTGGCGGGTTGGTGGGGTGATTTACTGACTTGTGTTTTGAACGAACGCACGACGCGCGTATTTTCAGCCCTCTCGATGTTCGTCGCGGCGCTGCTGCTGTTCGTGGGCGCGCTGCGCGCCGCCGGCCAGCTGCACGACTACCTGCTGACGAACGCGATGCGCACGCCGCTCGCCTTCTACGACGTCACGCCCATCGGGCGCATACTCAATCGCTTCTCGAAAGACGTCGACACGCTCGACACGGTGCTGCCGATCGTGATTCGCGCGTGGATCGCCTGCTTGTTTGGGGTAGGCATATCGGAGCGACTGTACACGCACGACACGCAAACGACCGAACAGGGCACGGGAAGCAGTTATATTTAAGAGGCGGGGTTAGGTTCGCGGATTTCGTTGGTTTCTTCTCTTCGTTCATCTCTCTCTCTCTCTTCAGTTTCGTTTGAGTTGGAATGCTCTAGTGTGTGCACGCCCCGCCCCGCCCCGCCCTCCTTCTCCTCCCGCTCGTCTAGTGTGTTTTGTGTGTGTGGTGTGTTCTAGCGATCTCGATTTGCTCGTCGGAGATGAATCTGACCGTCGCCGGCATACACGCGTCCGGCAGGCTGCATCGCTACCTCCTGGCGAACGTGCTGCGGCAGCCGTACGCGTTTTTCTCGAACGTGCCCATCGGGCGCGTCATCACGCGCTTCTCCAGCGACGTCGCCGCCGTCGACCAGGAGCTGAACATGAACTGTTACGAAGTGATCGAGAGCGGTTGCATCGTAAGCCCCGCCCGCGCCCCTCTCCTCCTCCTGCGACTGCCCGCACGCCCATTCTCAGCAGTTATATTTAAATCTCGGCGCGGCGCTTGCACGGAACGTTTTTGTCGTTTGAGGTTTCGAGGCTTAACACGAGTGACTAAAATTTGTTGTTTTGAGTTGTGTCTTCGTGTATTTTTTGCTCTCACTTTCTTTTTCTCTTTTACGTTTTCTCGCTCGACACTTGTAACATCAATGGTCAATGGGCAGCGCCGACGCAACGTCACCGCCCTTCCCGCCATACTCCACTGTCTCTCTGTCTCTGTTTCCAGTGGTGCCCGTGCTGGCGTTCAGCATGGCGCACGCGATTGGCTCGGCGCGCGCGTCTGTGACGCTCCATTCGGCGCTGGTGGCGAACGTACTGCGGCAGCCGATGGCGTTCTTTTTCGTTACGCCCACCGGACGGCTGTTGGCGCGTTTTGCCAACGACTTTAATCAGGTCGACTTGCGCCTGCCCATTAACTTTAGACAAGTCATACCGAGCACCGGTCGGGTACGTTGTCATGGACGACCACACTACACATTTTTTTTTAGTTGGATTTATTTTCGTTGTTTTTTTTTTATTTTCCAATATTTCTGTACATTTTTCTTTGCTTTTTATATTGTATTGCACCTCACCGACAGTTGGCGCGCGACAGATCTGAGGGCGGAGTTGCACAGGTGCTCGTCGGCCACGCCCACCACTTAACAAATGATTGGCCGAATTTTAATACTCGTTGAAGGGCGTTTTTGGTGATTGGTGTCTGGAATAATGAAGCAAAACTATTTGTGTTCGTCGCGCGACTATTTTATTTCTTTCGTCTAGAGGGCGCTGTACATACGCCGTTCGGAAATTACTAACCACCACCGCGCTTGATTCTGTGTCACTCTCTATCTCTCTGTCTATCTCTCTCGTTCTGTCCACGTGTACTACTCGCTCGCTCCCCCCCACTTGAATTGGCCAAACCTTTTTTCTAGCCGTCGCGTCGGTCTTCACCGACCTGGCGCCGCGCCTCGGCTGCTGGTACGCCTCGCGCAACATGCACAATCGCATGCTCACCAGAGTGGTGCGGCTGCCGCTGGCGTTCTTTGACACCACGCCCATCGGCCGGGTGCTCGCTCGGTTTTCCAAAGACGTCGACGACATGGACGACGATCTGCCGTTCCTTGTTGCCGATGGCATCTATATAAGCTTCGAGGTATTACACGCACGCGCGACGCCAACGACGTTAGAGCCGCGGACTCTTGTGCAACTCGCGCACGCGCACTCACACGCACCTCCCCCTGCCACGCCCCACCACACGCCCACACACCACACCGCACAACCGCGTTGTGTTTCCGCACGACGAGCGACGATCTCTGACGAACCTTACGTACGCGACCGACCGAAACGTCTTGTTTAAATATAACTGCTTTTTACGATTTCGCTCTCTCTCGCATAGCTTGAGACGAACGACGCAGCACGCGCGAGATTTTCCGTTTGGTTTCATGTGTGTCGTTCATTCCGTCACCGCCCACATTTCGTCGCCGTTCTTCGTCGATCTTAGGTCGACTCGACTGATGCGTGTTTCTCGCGTAGGTCATCGCCACGCTGGTGGTCATCAGCTACACGACGCCGCTGTTCATCGTCGTCATCATACCCATCGCGATTTTGTACTTTTTCATCCAGCGCTTCTACGTGGCGACGTCGCGCCAGCTGAAGCGGCTGGAGTCGGTGTCGCGCTCGCCCATCTACTCGCACTTCGGCGAGAGCGTCACCGGCGCCGTCGCCATTCGCGCCTTCGGAGAGCAGCGACGCTTCATCCAGGAGTCCGAGGACAAGGTGGACTTCAATCAGAGCTGCTACTTTCCGAGCATCATCTCGAATCGCTGGCTGGCCGTGCGCCTCGAGATGGTGGGCAATCTGATCATCCTCTTTGCCGGCCTGTTCGCCGTCATCGAGAAGGACCAGAATCCCGGCTTCGTCGGTTTGTCGCTTAGCTACGCCCTGCAGGTACACGACATGCCCCACCCTCCTTCGTTTTGTGTAACGCTTAACGAATTTTCGTCGTCGCAGATTACGCAAACGCTGAATTGGCTCGTGAGAATGACCTCCGACGTCGAGACGAACATCGTCGCCGTGGAGCGCATCAAGGAGTACGGCGAGACCAAGCAGGAGGCGCCGTGGAGCATCCCGAACAAGGCGCCGCCCCCCAACTGGCCCGAGAGCGGGGCGGTCGCGTTCAAGGACTACGCCGTGCGCTACCGCGAGGGCCTGGATCTCGTGCTGAAGAAGGTGACGTTCGAGGTGCGGGGCGGCGAGAAGGTCGGCATCGTGGGGCGCACCGGCGCCGGCAAGAGCAGCCTGACGCTCGCGCTGTTCAGGTGCGGTTGCGCGAACTCCAACCTTACCGCGAGCACTAAGATTACCCGTGTTTGTAGGATCATCGAAGCCGCCGACGGAGAGATCGTTATCGACGGCCAGAACATCGCCGACATGGGCCTGCACGACCTGCGCTCGCGTCTCACGATCATCCCGCAGGACGCCGTCCTGTTTTCCGGCTCGCTGCGCATGAATCTCGATCCGTTCGACAAGCATTCCGACACGGAGGTTTGGGAGGCGCTGGAGCACGCCCACCTCAAGCAGTTTGTCGTCGGTGAGTTGTTGGCGGTTGGGTTAAACTGGGCTACCTAAACTTGACATTCACCTCGGACGTTTGTTGCGCAGGCTTGGCGGCCGGATTGCATCACGAGGTCGCCGAGGGCGGCGAGAACTTGTCCGTCGGACAGCGCCAGTTGATCTGCCTGAGTCGCGCGCTGCTGCGCAAGACGAAAGTGCTCGTCCTGGACGAGGCGACCGCCGCCGTCGATCTGGAGACGGACGACCTCATCCAGCGCACGATACGCACCGAGTTCAAGGACTGCACGGTCCTCACCATCGCGCATCGGCTCAACACCATCATGGACTCGGATCGCGTCATCGTCCTCGACAAGGGCGTCATCAGGGAGTTCGACACGCCGGCGCGTCTGCTCGCCGACAAGGGCAGCATCTTTCACGGCATGTGCCAGGACGCTGGGCTGGCCTAGGGAATTGTTTGGTCCTTTTTTTCGTCTTATCTTGTCCTGTTCATCATCACGTTCGCGCGTCGATATATACGATTTACTTGTGTTCCCTTTCATAAACACATCGCTACTTAAGTTAGCCGCGCGTTCACTTACGTTTACTTACGATTTCTTAGGTAGATTTTCTTAACTCGATGCCGGCGCGTCGTAGTTTAGTTGTTATTGTACATACTAGCCAGTTTTTTTTTATCCACACGATGTTACCAGCATTGAGATTTTGTGATGTTTCGTGATGCACGCGTTTCCGACGACGAAAGTCGCAGCGGTTCATTTTGCCACCATCACCAGCACGAACAAAGAATTTAAATTGCGGATGCGCGTTTTTAAAAGAGATAATATGGAGCATAGTATTACCGTAGGGTAACGTCTTACCGATTACTTTAGTTACGATACTTAAAATATGTTGTTTTATTACTTAGTGCTGCACGTGTCGAAAGTCTCTGTTCGGTTTATTATTCGTGGATGTTAAAGACATTGCACACCTCCACGAGGCGAAGTTACGAGCAAGGAGAGCAATAATTGTTGCCTAATGATTGCGGAATAAATATTTTACTACGACAACTGTGGTTGCTTGAAAACGTGATTTTTTCAT
>JARRAA010011367.1:0-34515 GCA_030557295.1 Ecitodaemon sp. MM-2014 | reverse complement strand
TTGGTTCACTAGCGTGCACATGTTTCCTTTTGCATTTTCGACCGTTTTCTACCAAGTTTTCTTTGTTTTCAGCTGAACATAAAATACGTTATACGTATTGATATCTGGTAGAATAAAATGTCGCTTCAACATAGGAAGAAAATGTGAAAAGGGTACTCTGCGATATCCCTGCTGCGCGTAGCAACTTTGGTATATTTGGGTCATTCCATACAAAACTTACACTTTAATTTTTTTTTCAAATTGAGGTAAGTTTTGTGTATTTTATAAGAAAATAATATATGATTTGTGATATAATAAGTGATTTTTTGCAAAAAAAATCCGAGAAAATTGTTTGAAAAATCCTTCACTTTATACCATTTACGATTTTTAATTGTTATACTGTTCATTATATAACAACAAGAAAATGATGTTGCTATACTCAACATTTTTGTTTTGTTGTGAACTTTATGATGTTGCATGGAAAAAGTTAAAAAACAATATTTTTCATCGATATTTAGCTGATTTTATAAACAAATTAGAATTTTTCAAATTTGGGACTATTTTATTTCCACTATTTTTACATATTCTTAATTGTCATATAATTTTCTATATGCTGTAAAAAATGAGAATTTTTCGAAGTTTTCGAAGTTTTGGCAAGAACTAAACATGTAAAACACGCCCATTTCAAAATTATAAATATCTTCCTTGTTTACAATCAGATTTAATTAAGAATTACATCGTTTCTTTTCCTCGGGGTAAAATGCTTAATGCCAGAGTGTGGGACTTGGAGCGTGCAAGTCTCCTCACCCACTAAACAAGAATATTCAATTAAGATTGTTTTAGCATTATTAGCTTTTCAAAAAAATATATTCATAATATATCATTTAAAATCATGGATGGTACAGAAAGAAGGATTTCTATAGATAGAAACAGTCTAAAATTTTCTCATAAAAAGTTCAGGTATTACTTTTATTAAAAAAAGAAATTTTGTATGGAATGACGGGAATGACTATTTACATCAAAGATGATATCGTAAAATGTATTTATCTATGATTCACATCACGGTGCGCCGCGGCGTGAACCGTGTCTTCCCAAACAGCTTTAGCATGCGGGTTGCATATAACAATCAAAACGACAACAACCACACCACATCAACACGAGTCAGGCCGGTTGAGGTTATCCAGTTCCAAAATTTAAAACTTTAATTTCAACTAATTACAACAATACTACTATTATTTTATAAGTACCATATCATAAAGATACCACCATGTCCAAGAATCTTGGAAAACTCGTTTGCTTGTTATTGGAGGAACGTTTTGGAACAGTTATCAACCAAATTGGAGAATACCTTCACACACATGGCTCGAGCCCTTTACTGTACATCAAAAAAGGAACCGACCTACCCCTTTCCAAGGTAAATTTTAAATACTTTAATCTATACTAAAGCGACAGCTTATAAAGAAATAATTGTATTTTTTTAGGTAAAAGAAGCATTGTGTGTTATGATCAAATATGGTTTAGTTTATTACAAACCCAACAAGAACATCAACATTGCGAATTATTCATTGAACTATGTCAACATTTTGTTAATAGTTAGATATCCTCGATACATCAGTTTAATTAAAATTAAGTTTGGAATAGAGACAGAAATAATGTTAGAAGAATTAATACAGGATGGATATGCCAGCATGTCAACAATACTTTTCAAAGCGCAGGAACGTTTGATGAAGGAACAAAAGAATGTGCCCTTTACTGAGCTAAGAGATAAGTTCTATTCACTGATTACAGCAAAGTATATTGAGAGGGTGCCTCATGATCCAGAAGAAAAACCAGTGCCAGAACCCAAAATTAACGAAGCACAAAAATACATTCATCCTGATATTAATGTTAAGTTACTATCAGATCAAATTACAGGAGCCATTACAAATCCAAATTATCCAGATAAAAATATTTATTGGTGGATTTGTCATGACAGATTTCATCAGGATATGAGAGATGCCCTCATAGAAAGTGCAATAAGAAATAAAATAGATCCAGAGGCTGGCGAAGTGATGAAAATATTATTGCAACTGATGTACATCAGAAATGAGCCATGGACGCATGCATCCAATCCAATACCAATCATTGAAGTTAAGGATATTATCAGGAAAGCGAATAAATTTCCTAATCTAGTTGCGTTTTTTGATAATTATGTGTCAGTTATTGAACAAGACAGCTGTAAAGTTATATTGAAAGTTGGTGAAGCCAGTGGAGGATCATATCAGATTAATATGAAGGATATGTTTACTGTCTTGACATGGGAAACTATTGAATATCTTGTAATGGAGAGGTTTGGTTCGAAAGCCGCGAGGATATTTCGATTAATCCAAGCTAAAGGATATATCGAACCTGATAATATTCAAAAGCTGGCAATGATTCCCGCAAAAGAAGCGAAACGATTAAGTTATCAATTGCTCGAAGAAAACTTTGTTGATATCCAAGAGTTGCGTAAGCCAATAGCCGTTGGCGCTGCGAAATCGTTCACGTTATTTTATATTAATTTGGCTAGAGTAGTTCGAATGGTGCTTGATTCTTGTTACAAGACAATGTACAATATGTTAACGAGGAAATTTCACGAACACGACGTTAATAAACGGATGATCGATAAGAAGCAGAAAGTTGATACATTACTTTTTAACGCGAAAAATCAAGAAGCACCCGAAGATCAAATAGCTGACGTAAGTAATTCAATATTTTGTTTAACTGCCATTATTAGTTAATGTATTTGTTTTAGATCGAGGAAATGATCACTCCCCCTGAACGCGAAATATTAGCAAGAATAGAAATGAATTTTGAGAAATTGAATGCTGTTGAGTTGGAAATTGATGAAACAATTTTTATATTACAAATGTATCTGGCTTACGAAAATTGATTAGGAATAAATTATGTCTTTGTTTACGTTTCTTTTTATGTCTCATGAGAACAAGTAATTTATTATTGAATTGAGAAAAAAATATGAGCGTTCCGCTTTATCAAAAATTAGACTCTTTCTCATCCAATATCACAACATTGTAATCTATCTATTCTCCACTATTGCTAACGATTTTCTTCCATCGTCGATGCCCCTTTGCAGACATCGGCTGGCCTAGTTTGGAAGGAGTTGAGCTGCCCATTGTGGAGGTCTCTCCTGTGGGATTTTTTTCTGTGAGAGGGCCTCATCTACTTGATACAACTTGACTATGTAGAGGTCCTTCTCAACAGTTTAGGTTTTAAGTATCTCCTAATGCACCAGGCTTTCCCAGTCCAACCAGACCCAATTCCTTCTTCCCACTAGCTGCAGGTCCTGCTTGATCCTTGGCTTTGGTGTCTCTCTGGGCGAGTGTGTAAGTAAATGAGGACAACAGACTTATAAAGGAGAAAATGAGCTTTTAAATTAGTACAATTGTTATAGTTTTATGAAAAAAAAAATAGGCTCTTCAACTTTTTTGAGTCTAGGCCAGCCGACTTCTGGCAAAGGGGCATAGACAAACTGAATGATGAAAACTGGTTGATGATTATTACTCGACCTAATATAAAACATTTCTAGCTATATGAGCATATTAAAGCATATCATAGTATTTTATAATTTGTTAGCTATTTTTTTATTTGGGATGTTTAAGTCGTTTCAGGATGAAGGTGGTATACAGGTTTTCTGATTATGAATTACGTTTAAATTTTTGGTTTCAATAACCATTTGAAACTTTCATGCTTCGGATGGCCCCATTCTGGGCCAAGGACGTTCTGATCAGTGGCGTTTTAGTTTTGAATCGTTCGGGGATTCCTACCACATGAATTTGAAAGCGTTGTAATTGTTAGATTCTGGGCAAGCGAGGTCCGACTACAGTATTGCAGGTCGCTCGTCCCTCCATCCCCTTTTCAATTTGTTTGAAATAAACATAGTTTATTGGATAATATGTTCATGTATAGATACTCAAATTATTAGGACATAAATAATTTTATTATATAATTTAGTTATATATACATAGCTAATGAGTTCGATGGTGTTTCTATTTGGTTTTCATTACCACTTGAAGCTACCACGGACTCCGTAGTTTGGGCGAGACCTTCCAGGACCACGGACGTTCTTGTTCCAGTGACCAGTAACTTCGTGGTTGTCACCCTTGTGAGTAACCGATCCACCAACGTTAGTGGTACCGTCTTGTTTGTTGATATGTGGGACAACCTCGACTTCTCTGCGAGAACGGACCAAGTAAAGCGGTTCATATTCAGGTAAGTCTTCTACAGCGAAGTATTGGTTAAGTTCGGCTTCTTCATCATACGGGTTGTTGTCATAAGAGTAAGCCGGAATGGCAGAAACGGCAATAGCAGCCAAAGCAAGGACGAAGGTGATTTTCATCAACATCTATTTAAATTGATTGAAAGTTAGAATATATTCAGGTCAACAGTTTCTATAAGAATATGTGTGTTACGTTGATTTTTAAGTTTAACTTGCCTTGGAAGATATATTTGTTGATAGTTGTTGTGAGGGTTGATTTTTAGTAGTTGCTGCTCGTTGAATACTCAACTTGAACTGATGAATATTTGCAAGTCAGGCGTTGTATATATATTTAGAAAGTCTCAATATTATCAAGTGTTGAAATGATTGCAGCGGCCAGCACAGTATGGTAGGAATTGGGGATTTACAATAGTATGATCTGTATGTGATGTACAGTTTATCGATTAACGATGTGTATAAATATTATAATTAAATAATATATCATATCATAACATAATTAGAAAGTTATTTGTTTTGAATTCACTTGGAAATCATTTGCATAATATTTCCGCGTGCTGAGAAGTTTTTTTTCAAATACACTTGCTTGCAGAAAAGTAAATTTAGTTGCTCAGTATGTTAAGTTTGTCCAGATCCTGTGCACACCAATTTAACGATCTACGTAGCTGTTGACATTCAGAAAACAATCAAAATTCTACCTGCACATACATTATCGGTGTGTGTCACGATTTTAAATTGAAATACTAGGTCGTCGACATACATTTACAATTGTTACATCCTCTCTGCATAAAATAGTCCTGCAGTCGTTTGTGATCATCATGATTTATCGAAATGTATAAGTAGTGACCGTCACCGTGAAAGAGGAAGGATGTATGCTTGTGACTAACGCCTTGTATAGGCTAAAGGATGCTACCGCGGACTGTGGGGTTAGAAAAATAAATAATTTAAAATAAGAATGTACGCAAAGAAAAGGAGAAGTTGTTCGATATTCTTAATAATGAAGTAATTACACAACGTTTATGTTTAAAGTATGCGAATCAAAATAACATCGATAAAATAATCGAAGTAACTGAGGTAACTGAAGATTGTTCGGATGATGAAGATATTTATGTCCTTTTCGAAAGATCATTGCCAATGAAGATTAGAGCTATGAAAAACGTCAGGGTATGACAGTGGAAAAAATAATAAATGACCTTCTGTTTGGAAGAAAAAGTGGAAATAATTGCTATCCTGAGTTTGCATCGACCATAATTTCGAAAGAACTCCACTTAAAGTGTAAGTTCATTGTATTGATCAAACACAGACTACTATTATATATAACCTGATATACAACACTCAAATCACGCTTGCCATTCATCAGTTGTTTGGCCCATCACGCAGTAGGCTGTGACGAATAACGAAAGCAAACGTAGCATAGGTTACCATGTTAATTAGGGGGAACCTCCGGTGCTAGTACGGAAAATTCTAGGAAATAAAGGTTCTGCTGAAAGCGTTTAGGCTTGCTTATAATTCCCTACGGCAATACTTTCCAAACCTAATTACAGCTTTTAAGGTTTCGAGCGAACAAACTGAATATTATACAGAAATTGAAATAATACAATAATGATATATATTTAATAGTTCACCATAACATTTTTATATTTTCGATTCATAACAATAATAATGTATTTACGATATAATTAAAGCTTCCGGTCACATTACTTAAATAATGACTCTGTAATACATTCAAGATTTTATATAATTTTTCAATTTAAATACAGACGTTTTGAAGCCCTCTGCTGTTTCTTCTCGGTTGTCACTACCACTTGAAGCTACCACGGATTCCATAGTTTGGGCGGGATCTACCAGGACCATCAACGTTCTTGCTCCAGTGACCAGTAACTTCGTGGTTATCGCCCCTATGAGTAACTGAGCCTCCAACGTTAGTAGTTCCGTCTTGTTTGTCGACGTGCGGGTTAAACTCGATTTCACGACGGATTCTGAGCAAGTAAAGTGGTTCTATGGGAACGTATTGGTTGAGCTCGACAGCATTTTCTTCATACGGGTTGTTGTCATAAGAATAAGCAGGAATGGCGACAGCAATAGCCGCCAAAGCAAGAACGAATGCGATTTTCATCAACATCTATAAAAATAATAATAAAATTAAGGTTCAGCTGGTTATATTATACAGTTACCATGTTACATTAATTAATAACTTACCTTGGAAATGGTGGTTGTTTATAGTTTTTGGTTGTCGCTTGATGAATATTCAACGTGAACTGATGAAAATGCCCACTGGGTTGGGTATTTATATTTTGAGAGTTCCAATACGAATTATCAAGCTTTGAAATGCAGCCGCAAGCACAATACGTTGGAAATCGGGGATTTACAATTGGTACTATGAACTGTATGTGATGTACATTCAAGTGATTTACGATACATATGCTTTGTATTCATATTAATTTGGAGATAATTTAGCAAAGCATCATAACAGAGGTGTAATTAAAAAATTATGCTTACTGTTAGTCAGTTTGTACTCATGACACAGCTTTCTTTGACCGACTGCGCACTTTGGTGATGTAGTCTAATTTAATCTGGGCTTTGCCATAGATCACTCTGCAATTTTCTGTAGTATTTCAGGTACAATTTGCATAAGGCTGCATAATCTATATAATATTGAGGTTAAAAACGAGTATCGGGTGAGAATAAATGAAAGAGAATAATTATTTTGTGCATATCGGATTGTAACTTTGTATTGATCAAAAATGTAAGGTTTGTTGTTACAACCTTGTAAATATCGTTCAATATTCTGAAAAGTTGCAGTGTTATTTGCATGAAATTTAATATATTCTTACTTTGAATTTATCTTGAATTAAATTTTCATTTTAATTTTAAATTAAATACAAATGCCATCTTAAAATGATCGATTGCAAAAAATCCACAACTCGATACAAATTTATAGAAAATTTTATGATTCTACAAGCCAAACTAGGCTAGATTAGGTGACTCTTGTCTATATAGATCGGCAAAGTGTGCACTCATTGTCAGTGTGTTAATACCAGATTGAGCTGGGATTGACTTGAAAAGAATGAATTGTAAGTTTATAACGTATACAATTTATTAACAATTGGCTCTAAGATATTTTATAAATCAATTTGCGTAAAGTAAACTTTCAATAATTCGGCAAACCGAATATATAAAAGACTGACTTATTACGGAAAATCGATCGGCAAGAATCGGAAAGTGCATTGATTGGCTAGTAACTCGGATAGTTTGTTTGAAATCATTTCTTTTACTGGGTATTATAGTGTATAGATTTCCAAATAACTGACAGACAGACATACGTGTATAAATAATTTTATTATAAAAGTGACCTATATAATATCGTTATAATTTAAGCCATTCAGTACAAATAAAATTTACATATATAGTGGAATTCCTGCAATTGTTTTAAATAATTTAGTTGTTTTGAAGTTCTCTGTTGTTGGACGATGATTCTCTTTGGCATTCATTACCATTTGAAGCTGCCACGGACTCCGTAGTTTGGGCGAGACCTTCCAGGACCACGGACGTTCTTGTTCCAGTGGCCAGTAACTTCATGGTTGTCGCCCTTGTGAGTAACCGAGCCACCAACGTTGGTGGTACCATCCTGTTTGTTGATATGTGGGACAACCTCGACTTCTCTGCGAGAACGGACCAAGTAAAGCGGTTCATATTCAGGTAAGTCTTCTACAGCGAAGTATTGGTTAAGTTCAACGGCTTCTTCCTCATATGGGTTGTTGTCATAAGAGTAAGCTGGAATAGCGACGGCAATAGTGGCCAAAGCGAGGACGAAGCTGATTTTCATCAACATCTATTAACAGAAAGAAAGAATTATTTAAAGAGTTATCAAATGTTTATATTTTATGTATTATACTAAATATTGTTTATTTATAATGTCAACTTACTTTGAGAGAAATTTTGGAAAATAATTAGTTGTAAGGGTTGTTTGTAGATGAATGTTGTTTGTTGAATGCTCAACTTAAATTGATAACAACCAACCGCTCCCTTGTATATTTATACTTCGACGATCTCTTCAATATCGAACGTCGAATTAATTCGACGAACAAGAAAGCACGGTGGGATTTGGGGATTTACAATTCTGCGATATACGCGTTAACACTGATTTACGATACCCAGCGTAGTATAATTAACTCCGAGATGGCTTCTTTTTATCTCTATTTATGTTTGTGTTTTACATGACGATAAGCTATAACTCCAGTAAGTGTTGTTTTGAATAACTGGAAACTACTACGATTTTGTAATTTACACATTTTTGCACGTAAATTCAATAATTGTGTTTTAGGATTAGTTTGAATTATTTCTGGGCAATTTATTATAGATACCATTTATTGTTATGATTATTTAGTTCGTGGAGGAGTTGGTGTTTGACCTTGACTTGCGAGATCATGATCTTGCATGTTTTAACATCGGTTGTGAACTTTCCATTTATAGTTGCATCGATTGCATCACCGATATATTGGCGGTACTTGGGCTAACAAAAGTGAGTGCCTACTTCAAAGTGATTAGTTGCTTAGGAACATAGAGGTGGACGAACTAGGTCAATAGGTTAACTTCTCTTCGTAATGGAGAATATTACCTCAATCATAATTCAAGATAACATGGTAGGGGCTTTTCCCTTAAAACCCATAACTACAACGAGTTGTTCCTTAAAATTAAAAAAAAGAAGGAATTATGAGCCCGCAAACTACCGTTTATATACACGGAAGACTGAACGACTACGCAATGAACAAGTTAGTTGAGGAACTGCATCTTCAGTTTCAACATATTTAAACATACCATTCGATTACAGTAAGTAAATTAATGAGTTATTTTATTGTTGCGTACACACACATTACAGGAGCACGAAAAAGAAGGAGCTCCTCCTGCAATGTTCATGAACAAACAACTTGGCCAGTAAATGGAACTACATCTCATTTGGGCTCGTTCTCCTTCGCATTCATCATGGTGCGCTTTCCCATATTTACGTTTTCCTGACATCATTTATTTTTCACTTGATTTTGTTTATGTCATGCTGTAATATTTTATAAAAAATATTTTTTTCTACTTGTGCACCAAAATGCCGCCTTTTTTTACTAACCGTGCTAGCTTTCATTATTTCGTTTTAAATTGATATAATTTTTATGCCGTCGCATGCTTTGTAATACTCGGCTATGTCTCGTGTTCCAACGCTTCACTCGTGCATCAAAAAGATCTCCTTCACGCACTAGTTGCAAAAAAGTACTATTTTAGCATCAAATTAAAAAACAAGATAATTTTGTATCTATTTTATTTTTATATTAAGCATACAACATAAATTCTGATGTTCTACAAATAAATGCGCTAATGAAATTCTATTATTCTATCTTCAAGCGGGAAAAGGATCTTAACACAAGTTCAATCCAGTTCCCATCAATTTAGCTTTAAAATGGTCGTCAAAAATGCGTTTAACTTCTTCACTCATGTCACTTTTATATCCTCCTACTTTACCCTCCCTAATAAAAGATCCCTTATCATTGGCGCAAGTTCCAATAGATTTGAAAAATTCAACAGAACGTTCCTTATTAACAAACCGATTGTTTTTCATGGACTCAAATGACAAATGTTCCATTAATGAATCGACATCCTTATCGGAGAAAGACTTATTTAAAAACTTGCAAGTACGAAGAATAACTGTACGAAGATCCGCTTTCATATCTTCGTACCTTAGGAAAAGTAAATGTGATTGATCACGATGCTGCCAGTAACTTAGAATTATATCCACCATTGGCGTATAATTTACTGCAAATAAAAGTGGTAAACTGAAGTGAGAAATTCAAAGTTAAACGCTACAAACATACACTTGTTATTGATGAATAATCTCCAAAACAGATCAAAGTCACCTGCGAAGCCCATAACTAACTTTTGATGGTGGAAGAAGGAAACACACGTGTCTTTCATATTACGACAGAGGTGAATAATCTGTCGGTTACAATCCATGGAACATTATAATATGTCGATATTAACAGGTTAAATAATTACCTTTGGTCGTCTTTCAAAATTTCGTATTTGTTTCGGCAGGAGCTCCCATGGTAGGTGAGTTTTTATAATCCTTGGACGTTTCAAATTTCGCGTAAATTCAACTGAATCAAGTTTATTCTTGGGAAATGTCTTTGCAGATTCTTCATCCAACGGTCTGACAATACCGGATATTCTGAAAATTAAGTAGAGATAACATATATTATTACCAATGGTATGTTTAGAATAGAATTCGAACGCATACTCTAGGAAGGAACTACGTGTATCAATATCTTCTTTAGCTGTATCATAATCTAGATCACGTGAAATGCACCACACCATTTCTTGACACCAGGTCGTGCCTGATTTTGGCGAGGACGTTACCCAGATATCATCATCATAGACTTCGAAGTCTTCAATTTGTTTCTGTATGTTTCGAAACTTTTCCGGCAAAGTGTAACCTTGAACAGTACATAATTTCTTATGAATGTTCCCCACAGTCACTCGTAAACGTTCTTCTTCGAGATATTTTGAATTTATTTCAGACATGATGAATTAAAATATAATAATCAAATGTTATACATACCTGCTATGCAATGTTTTATATAATATATCTTTTGTTTGCTCAAAGCAGTCAGATGCAAATATTATGTACTAATAAAAGCTGTTTAAATAATGACTAGTAATTTTTGTTAGCTAATCTATTTAGGAAATGCAAATATGCAGAAAATAGAAAAGGTTAATTTGTGGAACATAACATGTCTTTTGTGTCTCTTGTTTGATCGGATGATGGTAAACAGTGTTAATAGATAAATTTGTTAGATTGAGGAGGAAGTTGCTAGTGTTTATTTCAAGGACTACCTATCCATTATAGGACCAATCCACTGACAATGAGTTTTAAAATGATTTGGAATTATGTTTATTTGTGTAGTTTACTTGCGATAGTTTATCTTTAAGAATATTACACACTTTTCCTCGAAAACCGTCTTCTATTTTGAGGTCCTCGACGGCCCATAGTTTCCGGTACGAGCAGATAAGCTCCTTACTCCAATTTCTAATTGGAACCGTTGTGTTTGAATTAAAATGTGCCAAATTTTTAAATGTATTAAATAAGGATCATGTAAGTTGTCTTTGGGTTATAGGTATAAATCAATGATATTTCAGGATAAATTAGTTTATTATAAAAATGGAGTATATCCTATGTATACAAATTAAAGCTTTCATTTTTATTCCTTAAATAACATTTGCGTGTTATTCCAATCACCACTTGAAGCTGCCACGGACCCCGTAGTTTGGGCGACCCCTTCCAGGACCACGAACGTTCTGGTTCCAATGACCAGTGACTTCGTGGTTGTCGCCCCTGTGAGTTACCGAGCCACCAACGTTGGTGGTTCCGTCTTGTTTGTTGACGTGCGGGTTGACCTCTACTTCACGGCGAGTACGCACCAAGTAAAGTGGTTCAAACTCTGGCAAGTCTTCCACAGCGACGTATTGGTGAAGGGCGGCGGCTTCTTCATCATAGGGCGCATTGTCATAAGAGTAAGCCGGAATGGCGACGGCAATGGCGGCCAAGGCAAGGACGAAGGTGAGTTTCATCAACATCTAAACAAATACGAAGAAAATTGAAGTTATTTTAATTTATAGCCTGACTATTTGATATAGCAGATGATTTCTTAATTAGCTCAACTTACCTTAGCAGATATTTTTTTTTATAAATTGTTATAAGAATTATTTATTGGTGGTTCTCTTGTTGAATGCTCAACTTGAACTGATACAAATTTGTTGCTTCGTTTGGTATTTATACTATGCAGATATGTTGAATTAATTTGTGCAGCAAGGCAACTCGGTCAACTTTGGGGATTTACAATTCCCAATGTGATGTACACTCATTGATTTACAACATAGGTGGTATTATATTTAACTTTGAGATGGTTTATTTATCTCTGTTTGGGTTTCACATGTCGATAAGCTGTAACTCCAGTCAGCGCTAATGACTGGAAACGTACTTCAATTTTGTAGTAAACACTTGTAACATACGCCTTTAGCAATATATGTATCCTAAATCTATGAATATTAATATGTACGGTTACAGAAACCATTAATATAAAAAATATAATTCGTAAAATTAATTTCGTTATACAGTAGATGCCGCTTATAAGGTTCAATGGTTATAAGCAACCTCCTGTTATATAGCACAAATCTGGCGGGACGGAACAAATGCGATTAATTACATGCATACAACATATTCCGTATAAGCGGCATCTACTGTATTAAAAAAATACAACGAATTTGAGTTAATTCACATATTCCGGAATATCTACGATTACAAAAGTGTAATTTATTGAAAACATTTTTTAAATTATTTTGTTATGTACGCGAAGCAGATGATAACAGTAATTTGGTTTGTTTAAGCTGTGCTGTTAATTACCCGTAACTGATTTATTAATACATAATAGAAGTTAATACTCCACACAAAATCTCTTAAAACCGAGACCAAAAAAAATATCAAAACAGTAATATTAGTGGTTCATATTTGTATTATTTTATTCTAAAAAATAGAACAATGTCATTGCAAATCGTATATCGTCATTTAACATAAGTCCAATCCAGTGCCCATCAACTTAGGATTAAAATGGTCCTCAAATATGCGATTAACTTCTTCGCTCATCTCGGTTTTGTAACCCCCAACTTTTCCTTCTCGTATAAATGATCCGTTATCGTTTGTAAAAGTTCCAACTGACTTCCAAAATTTGATGGCATCTGCCTTATTAACAAAACGATTATTCTTCATTGATTCCAACGACAAATGTTCCATTAACGATTCGACGTCTTTGCCAGAGAAAGATTTATTTAAAAACTTGCATGTGCGAAGAATAACTGAACGAAGATCTGCTTTCATGTCTTCGTATCGAAGCAATAATAAATTCGGTTCTTCACGATGTTGCCAATAACTCAGAATTGAATCTACCATTGGAGTATAAATTACTGTAAAGAATGGTTTATAATTATCTCATAATTAGTAAAGTAGTAATTCACGATAAATAAATACATACACTTGTCATGGATGAACAATTTCCAAAAGAGATCGAAATCGCCTGTGAAGCCAACGCTTAACTGTTGATGATGATAGAAAGACACACATGTGTCTTTCATGTTACGGCGGACGTGAATAATCTGAGGATTATACAGACAATCTAAAGTAATTCTATATGTCAGGGATGGCAAAGGACCCGGATAGTTGGAGCAATTTTTCAATATAGGAGGATCTCTCGTGGTATACATGCATTATCGAGAGCCGCAAAAATACTTCAAAGATATCATAGAATGAAATTACCTTTGGTCGTTTTTGAAAAGTTCGAATCTGTCTCGGCAGGAGTTCCCATGGCAGGTGCGTCTTTATAATCCTTGGACGTTTCAAATTTTGCGTAAATTCAACTGAATGAAGTTTATTCATGGGATAGTTCTTGGCCGATTCCTCATCTAACGGCGTAAAAATAGAAGATATTCTGTACGCAAAGACATAACAGTTACATTAAAATTCTGAATTACATAGAAAAATCATTAAGCTTACTCTAGAAACGCACTACGTGTATCCAGGTCTTCTTGTGCGGATTCATAATCCAGATCACGTGAAATGCACCATACCATTTCTTGACACCAGGTCGTGCCAGACTTTGGCGACGATGTCACCCAGATATCATCATCATAGACTTCGAAATCTTCAATTTTCTTCTGTATGTCAGGAAACTTTTCAGGCAATGTGTAACCTTGAATTTTACACAATTTCTTATGGAAATTTCCCACCGTTACACGCAAATGTTCCTCTTCCAGCTGTTTTAAGTAAATTTCAGACATGTTTACTTCAGGTTCAACGTTAAAATGTTTTACCTACCTGTAGTCTATTGTTATATATTTTTTGACTTTTGTTTGCTTAAGATTGCTTCATGTGTATTGAGATAAGAGAAAAATATAATTAACTAACAACGTTGTGAAGATTAAAAAATGTTTAAATGTCTGTGTTGACTTTGATTGGATATATTTCTTAAATATAATATGAAAATACATTCGGGTCAAACACATGTATAATAATTGAAAAGTAAAACCCCATTTATAAGGTTCAGGATTGTCTGGAATTGTTGTAAAGAACAAACAACGTAATGACCAAACGGGCAAATTAGTTTTGCTGTAATAACTTTATTATTATTATTAATTACACAGGTGAATGCATAATTTAAGATTTGATGCAACTGACAAATTCAACAATGTGGGCCTTCAATTGTTTTCTCATGCCAACGAATGCAGTGCGGGCGCACTGTGCAGCTTCGGGGAACTCCTCTTCCAAGTCATTAAGATGCTCCTTGGTGATCTCAGTGTTGTCATGAATGTTTTGAAGAATAATACCGGCAACGTCCTTAAGAGCGTCAATTTTGCATATTTCATCCTCACCGCAGTTGTCAACAACATTCAGCTGTTCCTCAATGTCGGCGTAAGCCTCGCCGATGGATTCCAAGAGTTCCGCTTCAAGGGCAGCGAATTCTTCGACGCAATCAGCAGAGCATTCCAAAACATTAACGTACAATTTTTCGACGTTCTTGGTCACTTGTTTTTGTAAGGTAGTTGCGCATTTCCCCCAGTCAGCTCGGGCAACAATAGATTTGGGGAAGAGGCTACCCTTAACACAATTGACGAATTCAGCAGAATGGGCTTTCATGTGCATGCCTATCTTGATGAAAGCCACGCGGAAGCACTTGCCCGCTTCGGGGAACTTCTCTTCCAAGACCGCAAGATGTTTTTTGACGATCTCAATGCTCTCCTTGATCTTTTGCGTAACAATGTCAGCAACTGTCTTTATAGTAGCAATCTTGCATGCAATATCTTCACAGTTGTTGAAAACATCCATCTGCTCTCTAACTGCAGCGGTGCCTTTGCCGAAGGATTCCATGAGTTCAGCTTTAAGAGCAACGAGTTCCTCTGCGCTGTCAGTGGAACATTCCGAAGCAGCGGCAGACATATTCTCGAGTTCTTGCGTCGCTTGATCTTGGAAATGGGAAATGCATTTTCCCCAGTCTGCGCGAGCCGTCATGGTCTTCGAAGGCATGGCAATGGCCGACTATTAAAGAAATCATTAAAGGGTTTGTTAATATTAACTATTACGTATATTAATTATTTAAAATTATAATATGTAACTATTGCTATTTCTACTTACAGCCATGCACAAAGCGAAAGCAAAGATGATTTTGTTCATGTTGATTGCTTTGGCTATGACAAAGTGATTTTATCACTCAACTTTTCTCAATTTATACTAAATCGGAGGTAGGTAAATTTCAATTAATTTGATAAAAACATCGATTTAAGATTTCTAAACCATAGCACATGAAAATAATTGAAAACGGTAAATGATTATTTTGATAACAACTCAGTCATTAAGCAAACATATCACATTTCTCAAGGACTAGCGAAACATCAGCAAATTATCATATGTTCTCTACTGCCAAAGTCCACCATATTGAAGTGTTTTTATCCTCACCTATTAAAAACCAGTAAAATACCTGTACACGACACCTATAATGATCGTATTGATAAAAATTCCAATATTAGGCATTAGGTACAAATTTAAATTTATTGTTAACTATGATACAGTGAGTACTGTCTTTAGTAATAAGCGTATTTAGAATGCTGATTATAATGACAACATAAAAGGTGCATACAAGTAGAGTTCCATCGGTTATCCACTTCCAATGTGTTTTCCCTCTTATATTTGTACAAACATCTCGTATGAGGTTGAGTAATAAGTAATTAGCGTTTCTTTTTTTATTAAAAATTCTACTGCTTCTCAAATATAACAACAATTTAATCAAGTATGTATTCTCCGTTGTTGATCGTTAACCAACCACCGTTCGACCAGTTTTTTGATGCCCATTAGAAACAATTTCCAGAAAGGATCAAGTCCCCCTTATAATTTTCCTTCCGTATGATTCGATACATTTCACTTTATTAAAATGTCTGCATACTCTTGGATTTTTTTCAAATGTTTGTATCAGCTTTTGTAATAAATCAAACGGCAAAGGGTTTTGCTTATTCTGGGTCTTGCCAAATCATTTGACAAAGGACTATTTTTAGGTGGATGTATCATAGAGCAGAACCTACAATAGTTATTATTTTTAATTCACTTTTACAAGTACGCACTCAATAAGTGACTTGCGAATATCAGTATCCTCCCTTATTGATTCATAATCAAAATCAAGGATAATGCACCAACCCATTTTAAGTCTTCGAATTGCGTTTTAGTGAAAATAAGTTACGGATAATAAGTTGCGCATACTTATTTGCTTCCAACTATCTAATCCCTAACCTTGTCTACTATCAACCGGCATTATTGAAACAGTGCCTCACGAAGATTCATAAACAACAGGATTATGGAAACATTAAACAATATTATATATTATTATTCCCATAATAGTTCTCCCAGAGTAAAACATTTATTTTTAACTATATTACTGTGTGCGCCCTATAACATTTTATGAGTTTTAACTTCAAAACTGGCCAAAAGTGAGACCGGTTCCAGATAATATTATCCTGGCATGTTCGTCAAACACGCGCTCAACTTCGTCACTCATATCACTCTTATATCTTCCTGATTTTCCCGCTCGAATAAAGTTTCCATTCTCGTTTTGACAGGATCCTATCTGTTTACAAAACTTCACCAAGCTATGTTTATCCGTAAGCGGGTTCTTTCTCATGGTATCAAACGACAAATACGTCATTAGTTTTTCAATCTGCTCGTCGGAAAATGTTTTGTTGAAAAACTTGCATACTTCTAGTATAACACTTCGAATATCCGACTTCATGTTTTCGAACTTGATGAATAGGAAATTTTGTCGATCGCGATGTTGCCAGTAACTCAGGATGTTACTTAACATTGGTGTATAACAGACTGCAAAATATTTAAGATTGAAGTCAATTCAATTTACACAATTGGTATTCTCTGGTACATACTTTTTCCATTAATGAATAATTTCCAGAAAAGTTCAAAATCGCCGCGGAAGCCTTCCAGCAACCTATAGTGATGATAGTATGAAACACACGTATCTTTCATATTACGGTACACATGAATTATCTGTAATGTTATAGTTTATAACAAATATATTTGCAATATTATAACTTGTATATTTTTGGATTCCTTTCAAATATTTGAATTTGCCTTGGTAGTAACTCAAAAGGCAAATGCGTTTTTATAATTCTTGGTCGTTTGGCATCCCTGGCCAGCTCCACTGACTTCCTCAAATATCCAGGATCATACAAAGAATATTCAGGTTCTGGTGGTGCAAAAATGCAACAAAACCTGCCAATGATAAATAATATTATTAATAAAATTATTTTCTACTATCATATTATATATAAAAAATAGTTACTCAAGAAATGGCATGCGAATGTCTGTCTCTTCATTCGTCGTCTCAAAATCCAAGTCGTGGCAAATGCACCATACCATTTCTTGGCTCCAAGTCGTACCACACTTTGGAAATGTAGTTATCCAAACATCGTCATCATAAACTTCAAAATCCTCGATTTGTTTTTCAATTCTCTGGTAGCTTTCAGGCATTGTGTAACCTTTGATTTCGTAAAATCCTTTACGAAAATTCCCGGTTGCCAAACGCTGTCGTTCCTCTACCAATTCTTGCAATTTCAACATTCTCTTAAAGTTTATAGTTAGAATTATTAATTGAGTTTTGAGATGTCGCTCACAATCAAATGATATATTAAGATTGGCGAATAACAGAGTCGGGTAGGATTTGTTATTTAAGAACGCGTTGTTGCAAAATTAAAACAAATTTTCATTATTGTGCAAATATTTTTTAGCATTTTATTTTCATAGGCATGTTAAGCAAATGACAGAAAGTAGACTTGTTTATGTGGTTTGTATTTTTATAACATTATTTTAATTAAGACATTTACAAACAAAAGTTAAGTACTGATATACTTAAAGTTTAGCAGCGTAAGTTTTCTTGCTAACTATTTATTTTGCTAGTTTCAATTAATATACACATTTAGTCAAACGAAAGTCCAGTGCCTGATAATATAATTCTTGCATGCTCGTCAAACACATGTTCGACCTCGTCACTCATTTCACTCTTGTATCCACCCGATTTTCCAACTCTGATAAAGTTTCCTATGTCGGTTTTACATGCCCCAATCTTTTTAGAAAACTCAACCACGCGATGTTTATCAACATGCGTATTGTTTTTCATTGACTCAAATGACACATGATTCAATAGACTTTGAATCTCTTCCTCGGAATATGTTTTGTTAAAAAATTTGCATATATCAAGAATAACGCTTCGAAGATCTGACTTCATATGTTCGAATCTGATAAAGAGGAAGTTCGGTCGATTACGATGTTGCCAGTAGCTCAGAATGTTAGAAAGCATCGGAGTGAAGATCACTGCAAAATATTATTAATAATATATTAATATTACATATAAATTATATATTAATACAAACATATATTAATTTCAAATTGTATTGACTTACATTGGCCATTAATGAATAACTTCCAGAACAATTGAAAATCTCCAGAAAAACCCTCAAGTAATCTGCTATGGTGGTAATAAGATACACAAGTATCCTTCATATTCCGATATACATGGATGATCTGCAATTGCTAAGATTTTAGAGTTTAAACTTTAAAACGTGTGTATTAAAACAACCTTTGGATTCCTTTCAAATGTCTGAATTTGCCGTGGTAGTAACACGAAAGGTAAATGCGTTTTTATAATCCTTGGTCTTTTGGCATCCCTTGCTAGCTCTACTGACCTCCCTACATATCCCGGATCAAACACAGAATATTCAGGTTCTGATGGGGCCAGAATACAACAAAATCTACCAATAGGAAATACTCATATTAACAATGGCAACTATTATAATATAATAACTAATTATTGTTAGATATTAAACGACACATACTCAATAAATGGCATACGTATATCAGTTTCTTCTTTCGCTGACTCAAAATTCATGTCGTGAAGGATGCACCATACCATTTCCTGAGTCCAGGTCGTGCCACATTTTGGAAACGTTGTTATCCAGACATCGTCATCGAAAACCTCGAAGTCTTCTATTTGTTTTTCAATTTTCTGATAACTTTCTGGTAAAGTGTAACCTTTTGTCTCATAATATCCTTTACGAAATATTCCAGTTGCGAATTGCTGACGTAATTCAACCAATTCTTGTGATTTGAACATTGCTTATGTATAGGTCTAACTTAATGTTTCAGGACTATCAGGACTATCTCGTGATTCTACGCAATCAAGCATGTTTTATTATGGTGTTATACAAATATGTAATGTGTAATATGACCTTGCACATAAAATGTGAGTGTTATCCGCAAATAAGTTTTTAATAAGGTTTTAAAGCACTAAAAACATAGTCTGAATGATTTAAAGCAACGTCTAAAGTCTAAACTAATATCGTTATTGTGTTAATATAATTCTTCAATGACACTAACCTATTTTATAAGATTTAACTCATTTTCAGAAGGGAACTTATTATAGTTATGAAATTTGTAATATAATTATTTATTCTGGCAATTTCAATTTGCTTAATGTAACCACAAGTATATGTATCTATGTACTTCATGATGTCTATGTACTTTAATGGCACGTGGGTTTCCACTGTGAATTCCTAACATTGTAGATTTCACCTGGGGAAAAACTTGCTACGTATTTTAATTATCATATCGCTGGATAGAAATATGTAGATATCACCACACATTCCTCGTTTTTGCACGTGTTTGTTGCGCATTCGCGGCTTTAATTAATAAAAAAAAATCGGTAACAATCGACCCGGTGTCGAATGCCCCGATATGAGTGTACAGAGTGCACAAAAAACGCCCAAAACTCACGCTACCCAGATGCAGCGTGACGGTCTGGCACTTGAGACCGAATCTCGTTGAACACTAAAAACTTCCCCCACCGGTCACCCTCAAGCATCCCACACGGGATAGGCGCAGCCGGCCGCCATTCAGGCGCCTATGACTCTTAAGACTAAACACACTTACGTCTAATCTAAGATAAAATAACCTAAAGCTACACTCACAATCAGTTCTCAACACATTTACTTGTATCTAATTTCATACCAAAAACTTCCAGCATTAATATTGATACAGCATTTACATTTACAATACCAACTTAGGGTTGATTATCATACCACATTGTTTATTAATCATATTTTCCGAGTACATTTGAGGACATACATTTTTCAACAATTAAAAAAATTCGAATAAAAATAGCACGTAGCTTTCAATCGTTCGATTATACCGATGTTGACAATGTAAATTGTACCAACACAATACTTTGACAAATTTCTGTGAATAATGACAATACATCACTCCATTAAAAATGGATTCCATGCGTCAATCATTTCAAATGCAACAACGGAGTATATTCAACCCCACAATCCCACGAAACAACACAACATTGGGAGACATCTTTGAAGGCCCGATCAACTTTGTTACATGTGATTTTTCTGGAAACTATAGGTCGAAGTTAGATACCAGCTGGGTTCCAATAAGAACATCACGCCCAGACCCACCATTACTGCTGCAATCTTCGGAAATATACCATAAAGGCTGCGGTCAATTGCCCGGATATGGAGGACATGTTCCTGGTGATATACAAAGGTAACAATGCGTATATATTTTGTAATTTTGTTCGTCGCTAAAAGAATGCACGTGTAAATTTTGTCATTAGGAAATCGTTATGGTTATCAGAAAAAATAGGCCAAAATAACATTAACGTAAATTGTGAAGTAACTAAACAAATTCACCACGATTTCCGTCTGCCTAAATTAACGCGCTCGCAAATATTGTTCAATTGGATAACTTCGATATTTTCAGATTCGGTAGGAGTTATGGAAATGATACGAGGGATCCCAAAAGATATATTCGGGGTGATTATTATTAATTTCTTTAAATATTTGTTATGTACAATTTGATGTACATAAAAAATATTTGTATAACAAGTATGCAGACAGACGGAAAAATCAAAATAACCGTCAACCCGACAACCCGACAATTACAAACAAATAAATGAATTATTAATAATAACGTTTGTTGGAGTAATATTTTTTGCTTGTATAGTAATGACTCCTAATTAAATTCACTCCATAATCTCAAAACATTGACATATCCAAAACAGTGTCGCATTCATTTCATTTCTAAATTAAATCATATAATTGACATTTACAAGTTAATTTTGTTAATATGGGCAAAAAGAGAAAATCGAAACGAAAAAGTACAAGTAAGGGCAGGAAAAGTCGAAGATCGACGGTTTCTGCACCTATTAATTATTTTTACAATGGCACTGGAAGCTTTACCTTACCAAACGGCGATATTTATGAAGGTGAATACTGTGCGCATCGTAACGGAATGATATGGCGCGAAGGAAATGGAATTTATTACACGCAAGATGGTCACGTATATCAGGGGCAATGGCGCGATGATAAGCTCATTGATTATAGCCCACTTCGAATTTCTTATCCCAACGGAGACATATTTGAAGGCACATTGGCTAAAAACAAGTACGAACGAGCAGGTGAAGTTGTCTTCCAAGGTGGTATCACATTGTCTGCACTATTTCAAGCTAACAGACCTATTGGAACAGTGCATTTAATTGACCCAATGGGACAGTTGTGGAAAAGCATTCCTGAAACGGAGCATGAACGAAAGGACAACACAAATAAAATATTCTGTCGACAGGAACAAGTATTCTTCAATAACATACATCCAATGCGCGGGATAAAGAAAGATATTCTTAAGAACATTCAACCAGAGGAAGTGCTAAGTCGTGTCAGTATTCCTGGAGAAGGATATGAAATTTCATACTTCTTGACTGACCACGACTTGGAGCAGATGATATTCAGCAAGAAACCCAAGATAGATACAACGATGGATTGGGAGGATACGCCTTGGTATAGGAACTTTGCTAATTTTAAGAAGAAACGAGAAAACGTACTAAATAAACTGGAAAAACACGAAAGACTAACTGAAGATGAGAAGAAATGGTATTGTCAGTACGCTATGGCTCGAAGGCACAGACATTTGACGGAAAAAGAAAAGTTAGGCAGACACAAAGATAACAAGGTCGATACGAATTTATTGGAAACATTTTATAGTGAAGCACATAAACATAGTGCTAAACCATATGCTACATTTTATCCTTCATATTATTGGCATACCCAGAGGGAGGAAGAGGCCAGTGAAGAAAGCCTGAAAGTGGAGGAAGAAATCGCAGAAGAGGTAACCGAAGAAATGATCGAAGAGGAATCTGAGGAAAGTGTGTATTGCATTGAGAGTGAAGAAATGCTTACACCCAAACCTTCTGTGGCTTGTGGTACAAGTTCTTTGTTTAAATTCGTAAAAGTTGCTACTGGTACTACGTTCCAAAACCCATGTAAATCAATAGATCAGTCTATCTAACATCATTAGATTTGTGAAATATGATTGTCATGTATGAAAATTTAAAGTAATTCCTTAATTTCTTGAAAAGCAACAAATTCCGGCCCTAAACTATCGAAATCGTTGAAAATGGTAATATCTAGGTCCACAAGAGCCACGAAAAGTTTACAGGAACAATACAAACACGTATATAGAACGAATCCACGAATTAACAAATATAGATTTTTACTAACAGCAATATATATTTAAACATGTAAAGTGAACACTATGGACTTGGTTCTGTATAATTATTACATCTTAAACTTTAATTAAATCTATAGGCACAAGTTTCTGAGTTTCATGCGTTTCTTGTATGGAGGCACTCAGAACTATTCTCTCGATTTCCTTGATTCTTGGTTTCCCGGCATCTTTTCTTATTCGTCTTGGCCGTTTTGCGCGCGGAGGACTATTATGAACCAAACGTATGTGATCCTTCAATGCATTCTAGAAATAAATATAAATAACACCCTGTTGTGAATGAGTAATTTAACAAATTACCATTTTTGAGAGGATCCTTCCACAACCATCAACAGTACATACAACTCCAGCCTTCCATCCTTCATGATACACCTTAATATGGTATGTAAGATTTCTCTTGTAAAGGTAGCTTCTATTGCAGTCCTTCATTACACATTTAAACTTCTTTATATTTGTCTGTGTTGTAGAGTGAATGGTTTCATGCTGGCTCAATACAACCCTTCTGTATGATTTAAAATTGCATGTCCGACACTTAAATAAAATTCGATGTGTGATTTTATGTTTACGAAGATCAGACCACCTTTGGAAAACCATCTTGCATTTGTCACATGGGTACAAAGTGTGTGAACTTTTATGCCTGTTTAAGTCACTCAGAAGGTGGAAACCTTTATTGCATTCATTGCATTTGTAATAAAATTCGCCTGTGTGAAGGTAACTATGTTGATGCAGAAGTTTTTTCTTGGGAAAACTTTGATTGCATTCTGTGCAGACATAATTGTACTCTCGATTAGGATTGTGTGCTCGTTTTAGATGTTTTTTCATGTTGGACAAGTTAGAGAAATCTTTATTGCAGTCTGGTTCAGAGCAAGCAACTCTATTCGTGATTTGTTCATGTTGAATACTTTGATGTCTCTTTAGGTGGGCTTTTGTAGTGTATGCCTTGTCACAATCATCAATATCACACTGAAAAGGTTTCTAAAAGGTACAAAACAAGAAATGTTTATTTCATTTATCTTATAAGAAAATACGTAGATTATTAGTATGTTAGTAGTCAGTAATTTTAAAGTAATAACTTACACCTCCTTCATGAATCTGCATATGGATTGCGAGCTTGCTTGGTCTTGGAAATGAAGCCTTACATCCTTCAAATGTACAAGCATGACGCTTTTCATTGGTATTTGATTTCATTATGTTAACAATTAAATAACGTAAAATATAATTTAATTAAGGACTAACACTATTAAAATAAAGAAGTTGAACGCACGTGCTTCGCCTGCATCGCATGGTTCGTCTAACGTAACCTCAAACTATTTCATTCGGTAAGTTTAAATTTAAATGTTTTGAATATTTTACGTTATTTAAAACATGAACGTATGCCATACACGGACCATTCCAAACATTTTAAATGTCGAATTTAACTACTACATTATTGAGAGTCGGTATCCCTTTAACCCTGTTGGGTGTTGGGATCATTACAATTTGTTAGGACGAATCAATTTTTCCTAACCTCCGCAAATAATCTAGCAAATTTCATAGAAGGAAATGTTCAAAGAAATTAATATCTTTACATACAGATCGATCATCATCTTGACAAATATAGCCTCCGAAGTCCCTTTTTATTGGTGTAAACTTATGTAATGGACAAAAATGGCTTTCAAGCCTTTCAAGTAAAAATAACATGCTAATGATAGAAATATACTTTTTTTGATTATATATTTGAGGGATTGTAGCCTAGCGTTTTAAAAACTTCTATGCAGTAGTGTTACAAATTATATGTTTTTTTTAAGTTTGTAGCTTGAAGGTGCCTTTTAATTTATTTAAAATTTATAATAACCACGTTTGATTACACCATTACAAAAGCAGCAAACACCGACGCGGCGGACCGAAACCAAAACAATAGCGTTAGAGTGGTGCAGAATGATTGAGTTACTCATTTTTTATACTACTTAAGGTTTGTTATTCTTATTTAATAACACTGTCCTGCATGAAAAAAATGTTTAAATAATTTTAAGTCATTCGTATGTATATTTGGTGCGCTGATTACGAATCTGAAATCAAAAGTTGTCTAGGCTTGTATTTCAAATTTATTTACAGTGAAATTCTAATGTGAAATAGTCATGTGTTTGAAATAAATTTGGTCAAACATATTAACCCATTCTTTACCACTGTCCTCATTTGAGGACGGCATTTTGACAGAATTTTCTCAATTTTAAGTTGTTGAATATTTATACTTGGTGGAAAAAACATGAATTCAGGAAGCTGAATTTTTATTGCCAGTACCTAATCAAAACATAAATTTTGAATATTTTGGCAAATAATCAATTCTGTTTATTTTCATCTCCGAAATCACTAGTAAAAACTATCTTATTGTCATCCGTGAATTTTTGACAATTAATTTATTGAAAAACACTACTACGTAACATCGTAAAACATTCATCCACCAATATCAATCATAATAGCTAATATATTTAACTGTCAATTTTTATCCTGTCTTATTACCTAAAATGAATTAAATTATCCTTTAATATTTAATCCCACCGGGGCGCCATATTGTGTTCTAGTCGTCGCATTATGGCGCATTGCACAACGCCCTCGCAGGCGGACTTCAATGAAGTGGACAGATTATATGAGCGATATTATTTTAATCCAGTTTTATCTTGTGGGTATTGATTACTTCCATACCAAATGATTTTTATTTCATTGCGCGCTTTTAATTTCAGCCTGTCCACCTAAATGGGCTCCCAAAGTGATGGCGGGCATGCTCGTTGTGTCGGCGGTCGTCGTTGTTCTATATGTCTTCCAACCACTGCAAACGGAGATTAATATTTTGATTATCGACATGAACGCCCCACCGATATACAAAACTAGTGAAAGATATCTTAGCGTCGCTTTAGACTCGTCGTTAATCGCAAGTAACTTTAAAGGATTTGATATGCGGTATTACAAAATTTTGTTAAACTGAGTCAAAGATTATTGTCCTGGGTAATCCTGTTTTTAGGAGTCCGAAGCTACTGTCGATGATGCAACCACTCGGGGGGTCATACTTACGTATTGGAGGAACAATGGCGGATCGATTGGAATTTGCGCCCAGCAAACTGATGCACATCAATACGCACACCAATTATGACAGCGATGGCGGCAGCTGCGCGTATGAAGAGGAATACTGTGCGTTCACAAAAAGAGACAACTTTACAATGTCAGGTTATGCCTGGAAATCCCTAAATCGACTCGCTGGCCTATCCAATTTCACGATTCTTTTCGATTTGAACTCGCTGCGTCGTAACGTTGATGGTAGCTGGAATTCAAGAAATGCTGAAAGTCTGATTGCGTTTTCTAATAGACATCGATTTGATTTAATTTGGGAACTAGGCAATGGTTGGGATGATTTTAATTAATTAATTCTGAGGATCTCATTTTGTATGTTAACATTTCAGAACCGAATAGTTATCCACACGCGTTTAACTATGAACTGACGGGAGAACAACTTGCACGCGATTTTAAAAATTTACGAATTATTTTGAATAAATATTCAAGATATATCCATTCATATTTGGTTGGTCCTGATATAACAAAACCGAAGGATCTTACAATAGACCCAACTGAGTTTTTACTTGATTTTCTACTGGAAATTGATGATGATGTTTTAAATGCAATAACATGGCATCAGTGAGCATACGCTAACTAAAATTAACGTAAACAACACAATAATTAGTATATTTCAGGTACTATTTTAATGGAAGGGATGCACATCTCAGTAGCTTTCTAAATATAGATGTTTTTGATTCATTGGAACGAGAAATACTCATTTTCAAAAGGGCCATAAAGTATACGTACTTATCTCATTTACCGGTTTGGCTAGGTACGTGGAATTATAACTTTTTCGTTTCTGGAATACTAAGCGCAGTTCAAGAAAATTAGAATATCTTTTTGTCATATTCATTAATTTATATTTAACGTTATGTAGGAGAAACATCGTCAGCTTATGGCGGAGGATCAGAAACATACTCTGATAAGTTTGCAGCCACGTTCATCTGGTTGGATAAGTTAGGACTCGCGGCAAAAAATGGTATCGATTTAATTGTGCGCCAATCACTCTTCAAAGGCCACTATGCTTTATTGGACGAGAACTACGATCCAAATCCAGTAAAATCTTTTATAACATTATCTGCTTTTCATCAATATACGTTAAATATATTTGTAGGATTGGTGGATAAGCGTAATGTACAAGAAACTTGTCGGTCGAGAAGTTCTCGATTGTATGCTTCAAGCAAACCGTCGTGTCCGTTTATATTGTCATTGTGCGCATCCTCAAAATGGCGTTGTGAATAAACCTGCTATCGTTGGTATGTCAATAATTCGACTTATTTCTATATGCGCACGTTCTTAATTAATCACTTTATATTTTATAGTTTTTGGAAGTAATATTAATTACTCTCCAGCACTCATAAAAATACAGGAAAATGATGCTAACATTCAGGTACCGATGCATATTAAAGAATTTCGAATCCAAACACGCGTCTCTATTGTGTCAAAGTATATATTTAATGAGTTTATATGTTAAAATATTAAACGTTTGTTTTTAGAGATGTTTATTTGAATGATCGTGTGCTCCGAATGGAAAGCGACGGAAAGTTACCAAAGTTTAAACCAAATAATCTCACGACGAATGTAATTACTATTCCTCCGTACACACTCGGCTTTTGGATCTTGCCAAGTTCTACTTGTGGCTTGTCTGTCTAACAGCAATACTTATTTATTTAAAAATAAAACACAGTTTTGAATAAAATGAATCAAGTCCCAAATGGTCAATGATTTGTAGTTTGGAGATTTCTGCAATTTAATTATGTGTCATATTAAATTTATTGTCATAAACATAAGCGAATTGAACACTTTAATAAGTTAAAGGTACTTGGCACTTCATTAATATGCAGGAAATGACGTCATTAACTGTTCTCTCTTCGAAACAATGAAGCGTAAAACTGAAGAATCAGCGATTTCCTTCATGACCTTTAATCTATCCAAAAGTGGGAGTGTTCTACTTACTTTTATTTTATTCAAATTGAAACTTCTTAACGTCCTTTTTATATAATTTGAAACCATAAATTCGAACGAATCGAATAATTTCACAGTGTTGATTTTGTAATTTTGTCGTTTCGTATTCTTGCCGCGGCTTCCTCTTGACAACTTTATATGTTCAAGTAACTGACGAATAAGTGCATAGGAAAGTATGAAAGCTCAAAATAACGACGTCGATGCTGTTCCACAAAAGAGACGGCTATGAATACGACCTATACCAGGCACTCAAGAATCGCGATCTTTGCACTTCAAATGTGCTGGCACTAGAATCGTGCTCGAGAACCCGCTAACAACTAAAGCATCTTTTGGTGGTGGCTTCATGCATAACTTAAAGTCCTGCATATACAGTGTGATTGAATGCCAGCACAAATGAGCGAAAAACTTCACCTGTTATTTTATTGTATACACTTCATCCTATTTCGATGCAGAATTCGACATGCGACGAATTCTGAAAGAGTTCGAATGATTCCAGAATGCATTCAATAAGAAGCGCATATTAATTTGAAGTTTCGGTGTAATTGCAACTCGTCAAAGGGGAAAGCAGGAACAAGCCGAAGGTAGCGTAACGTTTGATTGCAAATTGGCAGAACCAAGATGCGCGCGTCAATGCGTTCCTTCGTCCTTCTCGCGACGACCTGAAAACACATATTACGGAGGGAAGGGCGAAGGAAAAGTTATAAAAGGTCTGCTACTCTACCAATGCAAAGCAGTTGTCCCGCCGCATCCCTGTTGTAATGATGTGTGCGAAACTGAAGAGATGATTGCTTCGAATCGAATAAGAGTTGCAGTTGTTACAGTGTCATAATGGTGTCAGTCAAGAACTTCTTTGTGATTATTACCATAGTTTTTAAGTATCACGTGGAGGCTTATCAACAAATGCAGTAAGTAATTTAAATAAATCTTAAGATTATTACAGCTTTACTGGTTTCTTGAAATATTTTAGAACTGGCTTAGCGATTAAAGACATATTTCCTGAAGATCCATCTCAATATGATAAAATGCGACCACCTAAGAAAAATGGTAATCCAACCATTGTATATTTTCACGTGACTGTTATGGGTTTGGACAGTATCGATGAGGGTTCTATGGTAACAGTAAAGGCAGAAAATTATTATAAAATGCGTCCACTTATTAATTTTCTGGTTCAAGACATATGCCGCGGATATCTTCTTTGCTCAAACGTGGAAGGATCATAGACTCAGATTACCTGAAAACATGACATCAGAGTATCGACTGCTTGAAGTGGACTGGTTGAAGAGCATGTGGAGGCCCGACTCGTTCTTTAAAAATGCCAAGTCGGTAACTTTTCAAACTATGACCATCCCCAATCATTATATGTGGCTGTATAAGGATAAAACGATATTGTATATGGTCAAGTAAGTGTGTACTCATTTCACCTTAGACTGCTCATTTACACTTCTTACTCTAGTATATATTTGAATGCATTTACTTCATGAAATAATTTAAATTTTCAGACTCACCCTGAAATTATCATGTGTTATGAATTTCATGATTTATCCACATGATACCCAGGAATGCAAGCTGCAAATGGAAAGTTGTAAGTTATTAGATTTCTTTTCTTATATATTTTACCAACGATGTCCTAAAATGCCTAAAAACAACATAGTCTAAATAATTTCTATGTGTTTGTAGTATCACATACAACGGATGACATGATTTTCCAATGGGATCCAGAGGTACCACTAGTCGTTGATGAAAACATTGAACTACCGCAGTTGGCCCTGGTAAAAAACTACACCGCCGATTGTACTCAAGTGTATTCTACTGGAAATTTCACTTGCCTCGAAGTCGTTTTCGAATTGAAACGCCGTTTGGGATATTATTTATTCCATACCTACATACCTACCTGCCTCATTGTCATCATGTCCGTAAGTTACTTGCCACAAGTCCACTGTAACTGTAACTGTAAGAAATAACAAAAGACAAATCGCATTTTAGTGGGTTTCGTTTTGGATCAAACCAGAGGCTGCACCTGCTCGTGTCACCCTAGGTGTTACCTCTCTGTTAACGCTCTCCACTCAACATGCCAAGAGTCAAGCTGCTTTGCCACCAGTATCTTACCTGAAGGCTGTCGACGCGTTTATGTCCACATGCACAATTTTCGTCTTCATGGCTCTGATGGAATACTGTTTGGTAAATATTGTATTGGGCGATCACGATGCAGTCAAACCACCACAACCACCGAAAAAGGAAACCATATTTGAGCTAGCAAAAGAAAACTCTTTCTTGTTGTCGGGAGCGCCGACAGCCCCTCCAGCCGGTCCTACACCGGCGCAAAAAGCACGCAATCGCGCTATAAACATTGACAGATTCTCACGAATTGGATTTCCGTTTCTGTTTACGTTGCTTAACGCAATTTATTGGATACTCTTTGCGGAATACATCTAAATGCTCTTGTTTGCACTTGAGCAATGATGTTTGATTGGAAAAATAATTTTTAGTAGATATTATCGTTGATAACATTTATATAAATTAGATAACAAATTTTAACATAAAGTTGGATAATTATCAAGAATGTTATGATACAAATTTAAAAGCATTGTTAAGTCATTACAAAATGTTAGTTGCTAACATAGGGAATACAAATAGGGGGTGTTTCTTGGTAAGTACATTATGGATTGAAATTATGCAAGAGATAAAACCTTGAAAACCATAAAACCATGTTATCTTTATTTATTTAATATTCTATTAACAGAAATTACGTAATTTCTCTTATAATCCCCGATAAATATCATTGATTAATACAGTTAATTCACTCAATCCATTTATGTAATAATCCGGTTGATAATCTTCTTGGCAATCAATCAAATCTTCAATTTTGGAATTTCCACTCAAAACAAGTAATTGTTGCATACCCAGCTTCTTTGCAAACGATATATCTTGTTCTAAACTGTAACAACTTATATATCAACACCCATTGTATAAACATTTATTAACAACTAATACAAACCTATCACCAACAAATAATACTCTTCTTGCATCGTAATTATTACGGTTCATTATGTCTTTTAAATGTGTGGAAAATTCTTCCAGGGGTTTTCCAAAACCAAGCGGTTTCCTCTTCACAACAGCTTTTACAATATCCTGAAAGTATCCGGCGCCCAAACAAGATTGTGGTTTTGAAGTGTCTGATAACCAACGAATAGTTTTATCAGTACCGGTAATGATGAACAAAACTTCAGGATTGTATAAATAATTTATAGCTTGGTTTAGAGAAAGTGAAGTCATGTTAAAGTCTAAACATATTATAACCGCTCCAATGGACTCATCGTGAAGGTTCAATTTTTGTTGGAGGCATTCGACCGTGTATTCATTCAATGTGTCCTATAAATTAAAAAAAAATCAATGAAATCAAGTAATAAGTTATGCTTTTCGATGTTTAAACGCATTGCATTTGATGATTATTTTATTAGTTTATATTATTACATACGATAGTTACATATTACAATACTGGAAATATGCAGTATCTAAAATACAATCGATACTCGTTATCGCAATTATCAATAAATTTTTCAATAATATTCCACGAAATTATCGAAGATATAATATTATCTCGAATGTTTTGACAAACATTGCTAATTTTTAATATCGGTTTATATGTGCTACTCTCCTTTACCATTACATGTATTTCATATCGATAATTATCAGCTTCCAACTTATTATCACTGTACATCAAATGAACAGAATACTTCAAAAACGAATCCTCTTGTATGACCCTAAAGCGAAACACCAATTCGTCATATTTAATAAACACAGTTACATGCGGCTTGGGAAATTTTTTTTCTTGCATCACGATAGCTACAATATCAAAATTTTTATATGCCGCACTTGAATGCTTCTCAAACATGTGACTAGCAATGGTGCATTTCTCAAAGTCTTCTTCGCAAATTGTACAATTTATGCTCATGTACGGGCATTGCTTAACGTGTTGAGTCATCTCGTCCAACTTTGCTACGAATAAACATCCTTTGTGTGCTTTGGGGCAAGCTAGTTGCAAACTGGTTAGAATATGTTTCAACGATATCTTGTCTGCTTTCATAGGTTCTCGACAATTCGGACATATTTTAATTCTATAAATACACGCCGAACAAATACTATGTCCATTATTACACTGATAAACTTCAGCAGTTAATGCATTCATGCAGATTGGACAATCTTGAACTCCCAATTGAACTGTGTCGAAATTGTAGAGATAAATTTTAATGGAATGTGGTGCTTCATTCTTCTGTGAAGACAAATATATCTTAACTCGAGAATCCGAGTTTCCATCGGTTAAGATGACGTTTTGGAAAGTGTCAATTTCTCCTTTGATCTTCGCTTCAGATTTCAGATGCGAGTGAAGAAGGATAAAAGTGTTAGATGCCGTTATGTTGGCCCCAGTCATTTTTCCAACTGCACAATGAAGTGTTTCCTTATTTAGTTCTATTATCACCAGGAACATATTGCCCCTCAGATCGACAATAAAGTAATGCTTCTTCGATGGTGTCAGAATTACATTTAATTCAATTACGGACTCGTTTATGACCATGCGCGTGCAAGAAGTCGAATGAAGATCCATTATATGACTTAAAATATCCTTTTCGGGCATTACAACCTCATCACAGAACAAACACGGAACTATGTTGAATTTACAAATGGTCATATGTTGATTTAGTTTATCGACCGCATCGTGAAAATCGCAATCTGCATGCTTGCACGGAAATATTACATTAGACAGGACGTCTTCTAAAGCGTCATTCCGTGTTCCTCCAAACTCATCGGGTAGATAGTGACAAGATTGGCAATAGTTTAAACTATCCGCTTTTAAGTAAATTTTTGAGAGTAACCAATCGTTGCAACCAGCACAAAATAAACTGTTGGCGTTTAGGTTGCTGTGATTCAATAAGTTGAAACATTTTATTTTGATTTGCTTATACTGTCTTCTATAAATTTAAAGGAATACATTAGATAGATCGTTATAAAGATTATTTAATTATATATTTTATTAATTACGTGGAATAATTTTCCTCGGACATTTTCACTTTACACAACGTACGGTTCAGAGAATATTTCGTACTAACTACTACTAAATTTACTACTCGTACTAAATTTAAACGTAACTATAATTATTTTATAGTTGAACTTTGAGACAATTTTACCACACTTGATGAAAAATACATAGATAAGTATACCAGATAATAGGTGATAATATATATGTAATTTGCAAGTACTGGCTAAGGACGAGAGTAAAATCAGTATGGTTGCCGTGCTTGGATACTTGCTGTGCTTTCTACTCGACTATATTATAGACATCTGAGAGACACGCAATTTTTTTTACATAAAGTACTTTCTCCTCGATCCTAAAGCCCGAAGAAAATGAAAGATTAGATTCGCACGTTTTTCCTTGGTGTGCGAAAATAAGTATTGTAACTTTTGATATTGGTATAATTTCAACTAAATTTTAATTTCAACAGATGCCTTAGAGTATAAAGAATCCATTGCATAAACATTGATTACAAATTGATATTTATTGGTTTATAAAACCAAAACTTGAAACGCAACTTACGTGGCAAAACGTATAACCGCGTTAGTTGGTTATGTTATTGTGGGATCGGTTAGTTCCTAGAAGGAGAGAATGCGATTGTGAAGGAGCGGAAAGCTGGATGCAAGATGTCGGCGTGCACTGTATAAAAGCCGAGTGAATGAGCGAGATTTATTGTCAGTTTGAGATCGAGATTACTGTTTAATGTTTTACTATTTACTGTTTAGTAAGAGATGAGATACGCACATTTAACTGCTCGGAAGAGCTTTATTATTTTTTTAAATTAATTTATCCGCGAGCAATTACCATTATCGTTCGCGGGATAATTGTATTGAGTGCGAGAGCGCGCGCGAGGACACCGCACCGCACGATTGGCGCGTCGCCATGCCCTTCGTGTCGCCCAAGACCACGGGAAGTGGAAGCAAATATTCGGAGCTCAGGCGAGTACCCGCCATAGTGCAGCAACTATACGAAAAAACGGGATCCAAAAAAATGCTGTTACGCGTTCCAGATTTTTGTTGACAAAATAATTATGCTAACTGCCGCAAGGAGTCAGCGCCCCATGATGCGCAAAGGACGAGGGTGATGTTGCTGGCGACGAGAGAGGGCGAGACGCGGGTGTGCTCGATCTTAGGCGGTACACAAAACCAAAGTCTACGAAGTTTACGAAGATTGAGACAGGTAAATTTTTGGAGGGTCGAAGAATCCACATAATAATGAGGTTGTAAACGGGCAAACGGACAGAATAAATTAACAAATAAAATTTAAGGCACTTTTTTCTTAATTTAATTAATAATTAAGCAACACGACCCGTTTGGAAATTTAATTCTGATTACGGACATATATAATTTGCGCAGGTCGGACTGTTCATAGCATTTTTCAGTTTCGTTATTGTTTACTATTTCAAAAAGTTACCGTCCGATCTGCGTCAAACTATATATGTCTGTAATCAGAATTAAATTT
>JARRAA010011354.1:0-13191 GCA_030557295.1 Ecitodaemon sp. MM-2014 | reverse complement strand
GGGATGCACAGTTACTTCTGCGTGTAATTCGCAAACATGCATCTCTACTTAGCGCGTTCGTCGCTTTAATTAAGCTCGCTTTCGCGCAGCGACATTAGCAAAAATATTCGGCGCTGAGCAGCCGCCGCACCGCGAAGGGGTAATAAGTTAGACGAGATGCAACCTGATACCATTAAACGGACGCCTGGAATGAGGAAGGCTAGTGCTGCGCTTGTAGCATCCTCGCGCATGTCCATTTCTCGGAGACCTCAACTTTGCACTCGCTTAAATTCGCTGCAAGGACTGCCAGGGCTTACCGGGATTATTATTAAGTAATGGGTCGCCAGCAAAGCGCCTTGTAATCATTAGCCGTGGTAGTAATCTGCGCGCCTCTTCCGCGACCTGCAAAAACGCGTCGCATCATTAATTACCCGTGGCAGTCATCTCGTGCACGGCCGCCGGTGCCAGGCAGTCCGTGCGATCGACTTCCCGAGAAGAAATGAGCCTGGACTTACGGTGCAAGTTGTCTTTTGGTTCGTTGGCGTGGTGCGCAACGTGGAGATGGTGTGTCGCGTACGTTATGGACTGGTCAGTCTAGCAGTCATTGACTTTTGCAAAACAAGTCACGCACGTACACTCTACGCCGGGTATTCTACCCGAACTCGATATCGAAGGGTACCTTCGAAACTAACGATGAATATCACGATCTGATATTGGCGGTACCATCAAGAATTATCCTCACAGTCAGAAACAGAAGCCTTTCTTAGGAATCCGCTGCCCACACGGGCGCTGTAAGTCAGAGATGGTGAGGCGCTTCTTGCGCCGACACACCTCAACAGCGATCTGTTTCACACAACTTACACCAACTACCTGGAAAACCGACAACGAGGAAGATCATCCTCAATCGAGAATTGATCACTTACTGGGTAAGCGCCAAGATCGCTAACTGTATTTATACTACCAATAGCTTGTTACGCACCGAGCGATTATATTTATCACCTGGTGATGCTCGTAACCTCTGTTTTAGCACGAGGTTTCTTTGATCGTCTCTTCCTGCGTCGATCCAGCAGTCCCAGCTACGTTCGGACAGATGGTATGTCGCGAAGTGTGTGCATTCACGATGCATCCTCCGGGGCGCTTGTAAACAACAAACGTTTATCGTTTCTAAACAACTATTGCACAATTATTTGCACAATTTACTCGTGCTTTGCACCGACGCAAAACAGCTTAAGTTAAATGCAAGCGCGTGGTGCAACTTCTGAGCTTTAATACGCTCACACACGCCTCTTCAAAACAACACCCGACGGCAAATTGAACAATAAAATAGGACAATTTAGCATTAAACGTTAGAAACGTTTGTTTTGTAGTAATTTGATCCTCAACTGTTTCAACGAATTTGGAAGATTGTCAAGTCTCGAGCTGTTCGGTGCGGATTAAAGTTTAATTTCATTATAAAATGATAATCTTAATGACACCGAAGACACGCTTCCGACTTGTTGCTCTTGACTCTGCGTGGAACTCGCCGATAGCGCTATTTATGTCTAGGCTAGAACCAGCTTGGATTGTCGCTCTAAAGCGTAGAATTTACATTAACGCGAGAAGTCTACGATTCCCCGACTCGAAACGAATGCGTAACAAATCCTATCTTTTCGACGCTGTTACAATTGCGCAGCGCCAACAGATGGGAAAAGTTGAAATTGTGTAATATGTGTCGTTGTCAAATTGATCAATTGTAAAATTGTCCAATTTCGTTTTAGGAATAGAAAATGCACACGCAGAGATTGAAATATCACGTTCATGCTATGATACGGCGGGTACCACAAGGCAAATGCGGTTCCGATTGTTCACAATTAGGTTGCGCATGCGCTCGCAGACGAATAAGGCCCGACCGTCGATTGCAAAATCGTACGCTTTTATTAATTTTAATGAGACGTGCTGTGCGCCGAAGACAAAACGGATTAAGTGTCCCAGCAATTGTGCGGCCCACCGCCGACCAGCTTTAAAATGCCGAACGTAATCTCCGATAAGCAATCGCCGAGCATTTAGACGCTCGCCGGCGGAAAAATAGCAGGAAACGTGAGTCGCGGAAATCGAGGCGGTTGCAATTGTAAAATTTGATTGTTTCGGTGAACGCAATATTTACGAGCGGTGCTCATTAGAGAAGAATGATACTTCCATAACTTATATGGTGTCCCATGATACGACCGCAGGTTTGTGACTGGCTACAGTACTAATTGGATTATTTGGACAAATGTCTAGTAACAAGCTCAAGGAAATAATTTATTGGCGTTTGCAGCATAGTCATTCGTACTCATAAAAGCAGATATACCAAATGTCTGGATACGTTTTGATTCCAAGCCTTCCACATTTGATTATAACCTGGGATTTAACTCCCCGGGACCGCGTGTGGGACAATTAATTAAAATCTGTCAAACATACTCGTTCCTAAATATCACCCTTCAATTAATCCCCCCGAGTTGTGACATCAATGACAAATTGACGGTCTCACCACGAATGCAATATCATTACTAGTCCTCGAGGCCTCCTATCCTACTTTTTCTTCTCGCTCAGCCCCTCGTTCGCTGCGCCTGCTTAACCATTCTAAATGAGACGTCAACGAATCGAAAAAATAATTGTACACCACGGGCCGGAGCAGTAAGTCATCCGACAATAAGTCAATTATCCTCCCTGACATCCATACCATCGTATCATCCACATTATCATACTCGTACAATGTTTTGATTTGAAGCATAAGGTGGGAAACGTACCAGGCGATGAGGAAGAAAGTTTCATAGTTTCATGCTATGCGCAGTCTTGAGCGGACGATTGGATGATTGCTCATCCATTATCCGCGTTTATTTATAGCCAGACCTGGAAGAGCTGCGGATAGCACGACAGGATGAGCAACAACAACGTGTTGTTTGATAAAACACGGCGACGACTATAATCAAACGACTTTTACACACGTCGTCATAGATCTCTGTAATGCCATGTTGTAATGTTGTGTCTCACCATGCGAGATGTCCGGCCGGGGAGTACCTTTACCTTGAAGGTATCTTTATCGGTGCATGCGCATGTTGTGTATGTCATCATGCTAATTACTTACTCAACTGGTGTAGACACTATCAATGAAGTAATAGCAAGAAACAACGCTGAATTATTCTTATCCGGCTGAGTCGCATCATATTTTATTAAATCCCGCGAGCTAATAAGAAGCTTATTTATGCCTTAACCTTTGGTTGTACTTAAGCGCCAACATAAATGAGCATCATGTCCAATTTGCTCTGGTTTACGAGGTTCGAAAGGTCGAAATGTGGAGGAAAGTTCACGTTAAAGCGAATTTCGTCAATTTATTGACAATTACTCTGAACAATTGCCAATTTTTGGTGTAATTTATGGAGGGTACCGGGAAAAATCCGGTGAAAGTCGGATAAAGCAATCATAAATAATGAGATTGCAATGGCGAATTAATTCGCTTATTTATTATTTGCGAGAGAGAAAAATTGAAAATATGAATTGATCATAAACTTACTTACTCGCACTTTCTTTTCTTTTTAATGTTGTTCTCCTGCGTTGCGCGATTATTGAAAAGAGCGTTCTGATTGATTAGCTTTGATTATCTTCCTTGTATCGATCATAATAGGACATCAATTAGCTGGCCGCTTCAAGAGCGGCGGCATTTATTAAATTAGCAAAGATGGATTGCCGATTGTGATCGTTTCGTGTCCCGAATTAGGTTATCTCCGAGCGATCTTGTTTCGCGTCGACGATCGACGGTCCTGTCGTCGTGCATTAATCGAACGATGTTGCCGATTTGCCGAATCCGTCGAAACTAACGGCGAAACAATTTATAAATGCCCTATTACACTCGACCTAGCGTACAGGGTGCACCGCAAATCTGTCCAATCAAAGACGCTGCACGCGCAATTGTTGCTTTGCCATATTGTGCCGCATCTGTGAGTCGAATCAATGTCCAATTATTTCGATGCCGCGTCCTTTATCTCGCCGACATCCGCCATCGTGACTTAACCCACATCGCTCGGAAATATATCAACGTGAATTTGAATTTCGGCTAGCCGGATTCCGCGCCATTTGCATTCATTAATTAGCGAAACTCGACGCCGCGACACGTCCTCAGCAGGTTCGGACATTCGACTCGGCTGCGCTCTGACGTGACTTAACGCACATCGTGGCCACGTGTCTAATGGCAAAGTAAACTTAAGAGACACACAATTTGCACACAACAAAAAAAAGTCGCTTCTCATCTTCCCTACCACGCTGGAGGAACGTGGAAGGCGCTACAAATTACATGCGTGTACCATTTGCAAAAAGTCTTGGCGATCTTTCCGAAGCGTGTGCGGTTTCTCCGTCGAGCACGAGCGTTAGACGCACCATCAGCTTCATTACATCAGCCGCATATGCGTGTGTGTACGCGCGTACGAAAAGCGAAAAATGAGACGAGCGAAAAGATGCGCGCGATGCGATAATTAATAGCTATTTGTGGCTTTGCCAGAGGTCAGTTTCGTTGGCGCCACGCGGCAAAAGCAAGAAAACCAACGGCGACGTGTTCAACACGCTCTGGTTACGCGAGGTGGCTAGGAAACGGCGAGCGAGTTCAGCCAGCTTAAGTCAACACAACTTACGTTAAATCTCCACGACCTAACCTCAGCAACGCCGCGAGTTCGATAGGGAAATTCATATAAAACAATGAATCATTCACGCCTTTCTGACCTCGTCGAATCTTATCAGTCCCTCCATCAATTCGTTTCCAATAGAAAGAAAAATCCACCGCCGGTAAAATAATAAATTGGAGTTTGACATGACTCCGACTTCGACTGGGAGCTAAGCGAGGGGCTCGCACATGATGGGCACTATTTCACTATTTGCGTCTCAATGCAGGCCCCTAATGCAGCCGCATCCTATATAAGGATGAACGATGGAATTCCTGAGCGCGACCGACGCACGGGAATCGAATCGAATCGATGGGTACATAAATAGATTGTGTACGCGGCGCGCGCGCACACACAAAAACGGAAAGAAGACGGCGGGAATGTTTATTGTTTTCGAATTGTTCTCCGATGCGGGTACGAGGACGCGGCCACCCGACGAGGAGTCGGTCATTCGTTGACCATATACTTCTGATGGGATGCGATGGGATGCAGCGGGACGCGAGGAAAATTAAAATCAATTTGATTGACCAAAAAAGTAAATCGTTAAAAATCAGAGCGGAAAAAACTAGACGCAATTAACTCTTAGGTCAGACGCAGCGAACTGAGCGAAGGAACGGTCTCCTTGACAGTGAACCCTCCGATGCACTTTATTTTCAATTTACGCGGAATGCCGTTGGAGACGTGGAGTAAATACGTCGTCGTGTCGCAAGGATGAGCGATGAGTAATATGTACATGCTCGGATTCGCTCGGATAATTCATTCCGTTCGTCGGCATCGTGCATCATCATAACATTTATAACTGCATTTTTCGAAACGTCCTTGACGCAGGCGAATGGCCCAATTACCTTCGCGGCTTCTTCTCGTCTGCCATCACCACCGCGACGCGACTTAAGTCATATTCCGTGTACGGTCGGACGCAGCGAGACGCGAACATGCTCGCGTATCTCTCCTTTATTTATTCTTTGTCGACGTTCGTATTTTTCGCAACTCGGCGCTTAATTCAGCTGCGCATGGGCACTTCACGCGTACGCAAGTAGTTGCAAAATAATGCGCTGCCTTTAAAAACCATTCGATAACGGGACCGCGCGTCGCTCGGTTATATTTTCGACTTTTGCCGGCGCACGTCAGAAGTGAACACAAAACGCTATCAAAATCTCACTTCCTCTTACCAACGAAAGCTCTTCGGTTATTATCGTAAAAGTGGCTTATGCTTTTAGGCATGTAATGAGGTTTTTTTGCGCGTTGGCACGGTTAATTGTGGTCCGCGGAAAATTAGAATGGCAATTTTCTGCTTTCGGCGGCAAGCCGCGCACGATTTACTTCGAGTAATTCATGCCTAATGAAGCAATTGCAAATTAAAGTCCGGTTTTATTGTCGGACGCGACGCGCCCAAGGTCCTCGGATTCGACAGAGATCATTAAAAATGTCTGCGACGCGTCTCGGCGCGATTTTTTCGGATTTCTCATTTTCACTTTCGTCGCGCGTCTCGTTCCGCGCCGTCCTGAAACGTTTGTTAGGCAGAAAATGAAATAACTAGCGAAGCGATCCGAGATGAGCTTAAACAAAGCGGACAACAGCTGTAAGTCCAGTCGGAAGGTTTAACAGAAGTATAATTATAATTTGATTGCGCTTCTCGGAGTTAAAAATTGGACGAAGTCGGTTGTGCGGTCTGAAAGCTCGCATCGCAGCGGCGAGGTTACCGAAGACGAATTGCACGTTGCAATCAACAAAAGTGGTCATTAAAGTCAAAAGATTCGTTGCTATTGTTCGGCATTCGTGCTCATTTCGGCTATAATTCTTTATCCTTGAATTTTTGCTTCTTTTGCACCGCAGCGCCAGCAAAGTGTTACACGTGCATGGTTCCTTTCAGGCGACGTGATGCATCACGTTTTTCACGCTGCAAGTTGGTTCACCTCATCAGGGCAACAAACCGACTAATAATCCCACCTTTCAGAAGCTGCCCGAGCATCAAAACTTGCTCTACCGCCGCGTCGTGTCGCAAAAGTGAATTTCGGCAAGAAATCCAACGCGCCGTGCAGGAAGGAATGCGCACGTTGGACACCTGCCGTCCGTGCCACACCGCAGCTTCGGTGGGTTTCCAGGATTTCTTAATTTCGGTTCGTCAAATCGAACGCGCTGCAATAAGTCATCAATCATGCGCGCGAGTCGAACGCATCGCATCTCTTCCCGTAGCGAGTCTTATTTTCTCCGACCAGATGATTCCGGGTGATTTTGATGAATTAACCATGCGGTCCGTGCGATCCGCGCTCGATAAAATGCGCTTTATTAAAATGTGAAGCTTCTGTTGTCGGACGCCGATCGGATATCTCTTTATTTTTCTCCGTCGCGATCATCGCCATCATCGAGTGCGCAGCCGAGTGCGCACCATCAACCATCCGGCTCCGTCCGCTCTCGGTGAAAGATAAAAGAATATTTTATTAACTCGCGCCGGGCGTGCGTCGTAATATTATTCGGAGTTACTATATCATGTTCGTCGGCATGTGATACGCGCCCGATTTTCGTGCGGACGCCGAGGATGACTCGGCGCAATGCACGAAAGCACAAAGCTCGCCGCCGCCGCCGCCCGTGTGTTTATCAATTTATCAAATTATCTGCCGCGCCGCCAACGCGGCACTGATGTGAGTTTCGAAACGTCTTTCCTTCGCGATTCTCGCGCGATTCGTTACGCGCCGATTTTTTACGGCGTGTATGTCGGTTTTACGCTGAATATTTGTACTGTCGAAAGGTATAAAATATGTTGCACGAAGATACCGGGGCATGCGTGCCTTAACGACTCTCCAAAACCCTTTCACACCTTCGTGTCTCCTTGGTCGCAATTGCAACACCTTGTAGTGTCCAAAAAAGACGACACTGCGCAAAAGGTAATGTAACAAATGGGTTCTTTAAGCCTTTTATGCTCGATTAAATTACCATTTCTTTTTTTGCTCGCGACTTACGCTGCGCTGGGCGCTGAAAAAGCAAGCTGGACGTCAATTTTAAAGCGCATTATGTCCTTCTGAACTGTACGAGAGCGCCCGAGTTCATTTCGCTCTCGCGGAACGCACAGAGAATCACCGGCCACTCAAAATTTCCGCAGAATTTTGCTTCTATCTCCATCTGCAATGTTGCAGGTTGATCCTTAAAGATCTTTTCATGTTAAGTAAGCAATTTCCACCCACGCACCGCGCTTCCTCTCTGGGTAGTCGCGGCACTAACTAAGTCATCACATTACCACCACTACGAAAAGCTGAGCGTATAAATATATCAATAACGATGTGCGATGCGTTATGCTAACCGACTCGAGGCCAGTATATTATGAGCTTAGGTGGTTGGTAGTTCAGGTAGCTCGGCAGGCTGTACAAACCAGCAGTATAAAACTCTTCACATCTTCACATCGCCACGTGCACCGAGCGTATTAGCAGTAGCAGTGGGCTGTAGTTGAACTGTTGGCAGTCCCGACAGTTGGGCCCGTTTGTCAAAACCGTAAATTGTGCATAATATAAATAATATACCAAGTTACAGCGTGTTGGAAGACGCATAAATAACACATCCGGATATTAGATACCGTAAAACGTTCAGCACTCTCTGCTTGCAGCTGAGGAGCTGCAAACTTTAGAAACAAATTGCCGGGGTAGGAAGTGGAGTAGAAACTCTCAACTTCAAAAATGCTATCTATCGCATGTGAGCACAAATTATATCAAAACTCATAGTGCGTGGATTTTACATGCCGCCCCACTTAACAAGTTGCAGTACAAGCAGATAAAATCAAAGAACCTATCACTGCTCGATAGAAACCTAAAACATGCATTTAAGAAGAGATAACCGAAAGCAAGCTTAAGCAAGACTCATGTCAACTATACATAAGAAAGAAACAAATTGACTAAGAAATTAAATTTCCATACAAGTCATGAACTAAAAAAAAGTAAACAAACACACAACACTTCCAAAAGTAACCTCTTAAATTTTAAAATATTTTGAAAATTATGCCAGAATTTGCAAGATGAGTAGTAGTAGTAGTAGTGCACAATTTCAAACAATGTTAACTAACCTTTCGAAATCAAATGGAATATCGTAACAGTCAGATAACTGAAACCAGCGATAACACCAAATTACAAAGCTCGCTGTACACATATCAACTAGATTCATTTTAAACATTACTAATTAATAATATTTCTTCCCCTGTACATCCAAATTAGTAAGTTCTTTTGTAACAACACACTCGAAGGAAAAGAATTGTTAGTTGGTTTTATTCAATCTGTTCGACAAACTAACCTCACCACAAACTGAACTCAGAACAAACTAAAACAAAGAGAATAGTTAATTATTATCTTATAAACTTATCACAAACCTTACCAACTATCTCCACTGCTAATTTGAAGTATTAACGCTTCTTGCCACTCTTGTAATCACTAATTTTGTACAAAACAACACTGCAATTTGCTGCGCGAAAATATCAGTTGCACGTTGGCCTCCGTGTTGACATCACGTGGTTAGCATGGATTCAATTTGAATTGCAAGAGAGAGAACGCTAGATACTGGCGAAAATTCATGATGGCCGCCTAACCCGCGTTCTTATGGGACGTAACCATGACAACGACAAGTGAGAGAGACAACAAGCGACAACGAGGTTCTTGTTTGAATCGACCAACCAGAAACGTTAACTAATTTAAGCGGAGAATATTTGAAATTTGAATGTTCTGAATCGTTTTTATTTGATAACTTCCGCATTTTTTGATGAATTTTAGCCAAAATTGTTTTAAATTTCAGCTGTTTAGCTTTATTGTCTTCTCGCAAGAGTCTACTGTAGTCTGACTAACTTGCAACACAAAAATAATATCGACACGCTTGTAATATAGCAATCTAATTGGGCTAAAACCACTGAAAACAGACTAAAGGATATAAATTAACAAGGGCATATTATAAAATAACATGCTATCAAGGGTGTATTTTGAATTTTCTAATTAATTCTCCGTAAAGTGAATTTTCAATTTTTGAAAGACTTGCGCAGAGCACAACATTTGCCAACCCCTCGTTCCAAGTACGAAGCACTCATTCTTATGGAAGTCTTTCACTGTAACCGATACTTTAGACCTCAGAGTCGATTGGGTATTCGCTTAATCCGAATCAACGCACACGTCCGGAAGATGCGTATATCATGTCACTTCTATTAAATCGCTGCAAACGCTATTACACGCCATTAAACATCCACTCACTGTTTGCTTAGAATACCGGCACTGCTACTTCGAATAGGATCTCTGTTAGCGCGCAACTAGATGTGGAATCCAGCATCTTGTACTCGCATCTAGCATCAGTGGGACTTCTTGCACCCGACCGACGACCGCTTAAGAGAGATAACAATCGCGAATTCATTTCGACTTCATTCCGCGCCGCGTGTTCACTTTTGATTGCACGCTATGTTTATTAGCGTGCGCTTACAACCGACAAGATCGCGAGTACGAGTTCCAGTACCCTACAATAATGTCATCAACTGATATCTGAGATTACTACAGCCCGTTGCAAACGCGCCGCGAAAATCTGCCGCTCGATACGCGGCAATTGCACTGAGCGGTTTGCATCCGTCCGTGTGTAAATGAGTATAAATCGAACATCGTATCGAATTGAGATATTGGTGTGTTATTCGTGCAAACTGGGACTGGGTCTCGCGCTAGATGCTGCTGGCTGCTATTAGCAGTCGGAAGAATTAAGAGCGCAAGTAAGCTCTGCGTGCAGGAGTGCACTTTCACTGCTCGCCATTGAATCCTATTCATTGACGCGACGCGGCGGCGCGGATTTAATAACTCCTGCACGATATTTATGCGCAGGTCGCGCGCGAATGCAAACAAATAATAATGGGAGCGAAAAGGGAGCTGTGCTAGCTGAAAGTCGGCTGGCGCTGGCGATTTTTGCGTCGCAGGAGAAAACGCGCGAAGTCGTGGAAGGAACTAATTTCTAAGCGTATTTCATGGTTCGAGCGGAATCATACGGAATATTCGGAAAAAGCGCGCAATATTCGAATCCTGTTCATCCTCTGATTGTAAGTCTAGGTCAATATGAATGCCGCTCCGCCTGGGGAAAGACCGTCATTAACACTTTTCACGTCGCTGCCCTCTATTCCTAATCTTTCTAATGCCCCCACATGGCGGCGCGAATGTATGGGATACTTATTAAACGCTCGCGTCGTTTTGCGCGAAATTGATTGATTCGAATTGAATCTTGAAAGGCCCCAGCCGTCCACCGTGTTATTACCGCCGACTCGCTATGTAATTACGCAGTACGTGCGACTCCCAGGCGCAAAATATATGACGACGCGATGAAAACGTGGACGCGACGCGATGAAGAACGACGCGCGCGGCTTTAATTTTCAGTTAAGTCCGCGCCGGATGATTACAGGAGACGAGGGATTAATTACGGTCTATTATGCAAATTGACAAATTGTCGAAAAAATTAAATCATTTGCGGAATATTAATTAATTTCGCAGCCGTAAGTAGAACATTTAATGTGGACCGAAGATCTTGGTCACGGACTGAAGCGAGAAATTACCTCGACGATTTGAAGAAAACGTTGCGAGTCGCATTCTCACCTTGAGTCGTCTTCAAACGCATTCGGCGCAACTGGCGGCAGCTCGCCGCGGCTGGTTACATAAAATTCTCGCGCGCAAAAAATCCCAGTTAATTAAATGCGCCATCAAGCGTCTTTGTTTTATTATGTCATTTCAGATTGCTGACGGTGCGCAGACGCTACCACGGGGCGCTGAACTAATTTAATCGCTCGCGACGCATACGCGCATCCACTTAACGACAGCGTTAATAAAATCCTCGTAAAACTATTTTAGTTTGGCGTGAAAATTATTGCGAGGCGATATCGATGCGAAGCGCAAGGAAGGAGACATAAACAAGCAGATTTCCAGCTGAATCGCCATGCAAAAATGCGCGTAAAAAGTACTCAATCTGTTGGGCATCAAGTTGAGCGTGGATTTTATGCGCACAGGCACTAGAAATCAATTCTATCTCCAAAGAGAATTTCCAAACAGTTGCAGCCAGTTTAACGCATAATCGCTTTCCCATTAAATTCCCATTCACACTCGAAGATGATTAGAAATATTCTCTCGCAAGAGCGATAAAAATTTATTCACTCGAATAGCGACTTTTGCTTTTTACGTTCCCGAAATTTCGATTTTTTTTTTCGTTTAAAAAAATTTCGGCCAATAAAAGTGACATCGAAATTTATCGCCCAGTTTTATAGATCAACGCACCCAAAGTCTCGTCCCAATAAAACGACGATTCAATTGTGTTTTCTGCATTGGAAAACGCAATAAAACTCTATTAAGGCATCGTTCACGGGCGTATGAATAAAATATAAAAACGTCTGCGTTCGCGATCGAAAAACGCCCCGATCGTCAATAAAACCAAAAACGACGCGTGGTTTATTAAAATTCCTCGCGCCTATAAATATTAAACGCCTCCTACTTGACGAAAATCGTTAAATTGTAAATTTAATGGTCCGAAAATTCACCGATTTAAGACGCGCCACTAAACCTACCACCTAAAAGGTCCTAAAAGACGTTCGCATTGTTAATTATCCTAGTCCAAGTCGTACTGTTACTCCATATCTGGAAGGAAGCAATAATTTTGTAGTTTATAAATAACAAACTGCGCCGCACGAGGAAAAACCGAAGAGCGAGCAACAAAACACAAATCGCCGAGAAATTAATATTAATGGAACTGGATGTCCGAGGCGGTTAATCATCAGCGTGTGCGCGCACGAGTTACGCGCTGCTGTGACTTTCTGCCATCGATAAGCGTTGATTAGCCGCGCGCGGTAATTAATAAATTAATTGCCAATAAACATTAGCAGCGTGTCCATTAAGCATGTTATCAACGCAGTTACTAACGGTATCGGTTCTCGTCTTCTTCCTTTTGGCATAACTCTCTCATCGGCGAATATTTGCTCAAGAATAATTAATTGTGTATAGTTCGGAGTGGTTGCCTACCGCCATCGGAGCGCTTTAATTCAAATTTCAATTTTCCGAGTGAGTTGTTTAGATTTTCTGATTGCGCCGAGTGTCAAGTTTCAAGTGTTTCGAATGCATCTCATTTGTACGCGCGCACGTTTTGAATAGATGATGAATCGCGTGCATTTCCGGTGCGTTTTGTCTAACGCGCCGATACAAATTGTCGGAATCAATTTTCATTTTGTCCACCGGACTCGGCCGTAAACGCGATTTGTCACCGCGGCGCGCGGCGCGATTTTTCGCCGATCGGGTGGCGGTCGTTATTAATTTATTAATATATGATCGTCGCCATCGCGGCTCGCGCAGCTCCGCGCGTCGAATGGATTAGAAATCATTTTATTATCTGATTAAACGCATCTCTCGAAATTTCTATTTCGATAATCAGTCGTTGCCGAGAAATTGACTTCACGGCGCGGCGCGTGAAATTCGCATCGAACGAACAATATATTCACGCTAACATTATGATTGCATCGTCCTCCTTACGTCCTCCCATTCGCAAAGGCTGCGCACGCATTCAGGACTTCAGGTAT